>WHPZ01590328.1:13225-52657 GCA_016617965.1 Macrosiphum rosae
ACTTGCCCGGAGAAAAATGCCGCCCGGTGGTCGAGAATCGAAACCGCGACCGGCAGCGCCGCAGCCGACGCGTTAGACCGCTCGGCCACCTCATCCCCCATATATACGTTTGTTTAAACTTTAGTATAATATGATAGGTAACTTAAATATAATCAACAAAATCGTTATTGTTCTTGAATCTCGACCATTAGGCAGTTATGGCCTACGACAACACACGAGTTTAAGAGTAAAATGTATCAGTGAGGTCTTTAATATGAATATAGCAAATTACGAAACCTATAATACCTATGTACTTTTATAAATATTTACGATTGACAATATTTTTTAAAAATCTAGTATAGCGTTTTATGAATAACTTTTAAATTAGCTTACCATTGTGATTGTACGCGTACCTATGTATGTTATATAATATATTATACCTTGGGTGATTTCGATTATCGGTACATTATATCATGTACCCACCTACAGGCGTATATTGGAAACAATAATTTCCCTTGCTCAATAACTTACAAATGGGCCAATAGAGGTACCTATAAATCTGTACTTACTCGTCGTTTAATAGCCAAACATGTCTAATAAACACACGTCAAGGGGCCAAGCGGTGCCGTTTAATCAAGTTTGTTCGTATTGTTGTTACCTAAGCAATAAACAAACTGATTCGCTCTATACGTCAGTGCACGATCAAAGAGATCGAATTTCTTTGCCAAATCACCAATGAAAATTATACGTGGATACCAGCTCATTATGACCCCTCATCGAGTGAGATTTAAATAAAAATTGTTTTATTTATGAAGTATTCAAGTATATATTATGTTGAATACATTAGATGGTTTAGATGATGGGTACGAGTATTTTGGTTTGATACCGAAAAATAAATTCGAAACCTAATGATATATGTCGAGAAGATTATTCCCACCGTTATACAATACTCTTTCGGAATACTTAAAGAGGAAGTTGATTACATTTTTTTGTTTTAATGAAGTACTAAATAAATATAAATTTAAGTACTAGATATATGATATGTGAAAACAAAGAATATTCATCAGAAAATCGAATACAAGAATATAATAACATACTACTAATATAAGGGGTAGCACGCCATTAGGCATGACTCGCAAAGATAGTACCTACGTAGGAAACGGACATGTTTTTCTGCTATAACATATTGAACAGTGATGGGAGAGGGGTGCCGAGGAAGATGCTGTATTACACAAACACGATAGGTGAAATAGAAATACTCAAATATTTTGAAGTTCACTCGTCGCCTGTTGCCCGTCCGACCACCAAAACTTATAAAGCTGCATATAATACACCATGACCTCACGGCTCGCAGTGCCTCGTAAACCAAAAGGATAAATAATGCTTGAGCAAGTCGGTTGAAGTCAAACAACAAAAGGTTCCATCTGCAGTTGATTGTTTAGGATCGGATACGGAAGCAAAAGTGAAATGCTCGTTCTTCTACTGAATTGAATACGTACTATGCCATATAATAAAGGTTATATCCAGTGTTATATAGAAAGTGTAGTAAGTGTGTAGAACTAGAACTCAGTAGAAGTGTAGTATATATAATAATGAAAAATTAATTTGTGTTGTATAGAAAAACGAAATGGAATTATTATTTTGTGATAAAACGTTTTCCCTATTAATTGGTTTTCGCTTCATCTGTTCGTCTTAATTAAAAATTATAGCAGCATTACATTTTAGCTGCCTTCTGTTTACAAGGCACTGCATAAATATTCATTATTTTCAAAGTTTATCAAATAATCTTATTCAACAATAAATATGTCATAACATAATAGTAATCTTTATTAATAACCATTTAAAGTTTATGTATAAAATACGATTATTAGTTAGTTTAAGCATAAAGTATTTACATAACCACGTTAGATTTAGTTCATAATCGTAATTAAAGTTTCAAATATAATAAAACTGTGCACATTCAAAACTGAATAATGCACAATATTATAAAAGTACATTATACTACTACTATATTAATAATATCATATTGTAATTTTATATTGATGAATATTCATTAAATGATTAATATTTTTCTTCTTTTTCTTCTTCTTTAGTTTCGGCCCTTAAGACCTTAATATTCTTCTAGAAACTAAAAATAATTTTTTTTTTTTTAATTAAAATATATTAATACTATTTGAATTTAAATAGTTTTTCAGAGAAATTTAAATGTTAAAAAAAGGATGGGCACAAAAAAATTTCCAATTCCAGCACTGGTTATCTATAAACAAATAAATGTATGTAGCCATGCAGGTATTTATAAGATGTAATCGTAAATATTATACCTAACCGATTTATACTGAAACATAAAAAAAATAGTTCTTTTTACAAAAAAACTGATAGATAATGTTTTGAATTTTTCTTTTTTTTAACATAAAAACATTATTAAAATATATAATTTTGATGACATAACCACAATAACAGAAATATTAGATGGGTATAATGGGTATATCTATATAACATCTAACCATATTACAAATTGTAAATATTTAATTTATAAGAACTATTTAATGTATTTATATTACCTAACCTAACCTCCACACGAACATGTTCAGTGGGGCCCATTATCTTCTAGAAGAATAAATAAAAAAAATTAAAAAAAATAGGTAGGAACCTACTACCTACCTAACCCAGTGCTTCTCAATATTTTTTTTTAATCCGTGTTGAAACCTTAATATTTAGGTCCATAAAAATTTAACATTTTTTGTAAAAGTAACAATTATAAACCTAGGTGTACATTCATTATGGATCTTAACGATTGTTTTTCTTTTATGCAGTTTTTACGATCACGTCATAATGCCATAATAATGTAATATATTAATACTTTGAACTCGTACAATATAAAATAAACCATTTTTTGGCGACACACTGCATCATTATGATAATACGTGACACACCAGTTTGATACCGTTAGCACTTATTGAAATGAAAATAATAGTGTTATTATTTTAAGGTGCATAATTCGCAATCTTTGATATATATTTTCTTTGATATAGCACTAGATTAAGACTTATAATTTGTTCTCAAAGCATTTACCGTGAATTTCTATGTACCTATACCAATTCTATATTTTATACTCAGAATGCGAATAAACGAAATAAATTACTAAAATATTTTAAAGATCACTTCCTAATACCTATTACGTTTTTCTATAGGCGCAGCAGTTAACGAAGTCATTAAGGATTTTAATTAAAACAATATAAAATATTGTGCAACAGAAAATCTATAAATTTTTAACATTTCAGAATATTTTAGAACAATTAATACGGCTAGTATGTATATTCGCTTTGAGCAAGAATTTAGTTACCATAAATATATATTATATTATATACATAGACATAATATGAAACTAAGATCCTTTATATCTTGTGATTTTCTGCTCACCCGCAACGATTTTGGAATGTCTGTGAAACGAAATTATGCACAGCAGTGGAAGACGACTTGAACAAACAATCAAACGGAGAATTTGAATAATATTATGCCCATATTAAACGGACGTATAAATAAATATACACACTCGTACGGTGATTCTTGCAAAACTAAACACCGACAGAACCGACAAACCAGAAGGTGTAGACGGCGAGGCTGCAACACCTGCAAAATGGCTGTCAAGAAATCATCTAAAATCGCATTAATGGCTAATGCGATCCAAATAACCAAGAATTTCATCACGATTTGCGGCCATTTTCTTTGTCAACACCTATTTCAAACGAAATACACTAGGCAAAATTATATAAAATATTGCATTATTGCAGAGTACTATTGATGTACTACGCTATGCATAGGCCTTGTACTTATAGACGGAACATAGTATAGTTTACACATTCCACGACAGGTAGCGTCTCACGAAGCACCAACGCACTACGCACATGCCCACTTAAGTCATGAAAATTATTTTAAGTGCATAGATAATGCATAATGGATAGGCCATTGGCCTTCCTTAAGCGTTCCTAAATGATAAACTGTGGGATAATATATATTTTTATACCAGGAAAAATAGTTGTTTTTATTTTATTTTTTTGTTTAAAAAAATTATAAATTATTTAAAATTAATAATTATTGTACCATTACATTTGGAAACAATATGTCAACATACTTACTTCTGTTCAACCTTAAAAATTTCAAATAATATCTATATGAATAAAAAAAAAACCATTAATATTATATATTAGCCAATTGACAATTACAGAATACAGACTGTGTGTGTAAATCGATGTAGTTTATATTCAATTAAAATATTCAATAATTAAAAATATTACAGCTTTTTACGGTATAAGCATTAAAATAATAATTTTACTAGGTAGTTAATAACTATTGGTATTATTATTTTATTTAAAACACACTATAATTAAATTTAAAATATTAAATCTTGAAATTGAATAATAATATTTAACATAGACTTTATTTAATAGATTTAAATGGTATAACTTATATTTAAAAAATCCATTAAAATGTTTATTCTTACAGTCTCATACAAGAATAAAAAAAAAATTATTTTTAACCTGGATACACACTTCCGAGAAGAAAAACCATATCAAACAGTTTATTTCCTGAGTTATAATATGAGTCTACACTCTACAATAACTGAAATAAAAGAAAAAATATACTTATCCCTATCATTTCTGTGATTGATTTTATTCCAAAATTTCAATTTCAATATTATTATTTATTTATTCAAATACAATAACTACAATATTTAGAATAGGTAAAATCTATACATAATGGTCCGTAAATGTGTAATATGTTTCATGAAAGAAGAAGTTGATTGCACAGTTTCTTTTCATTCTTAAGTTAATATTTTAATAATTATTTGTTTATTGAAAAATGTAAGAAACATATTATTTTATAGATTTCCCAAGGATCCTAGTCTGAAAAAATTGTGGATGCGGAAATCTAATTTTAAACTTTGTAATTTAAAGTTACAAAATGGTCAAAGACTAATTGACTCTGATCGAATAAATGGATTCATTGGTTTAGTTTATGGTCTAAAAAATTTATTAAATTTATATGAGTATCTAAATTTAAAATATGCCTTAAGTTAATTACTGTCTCATAAGCTTTCACAAGACCATATAGAAACTTTCTTTAGTGCTGTTAAAATGAGAGGGGGTCGAAACAATAACACAACTTGTAAACCATTTTTTATAGCTTATAAAAACCTTTTGTACACAATCAAGCAACAGGATCACGGTATGGAAATTTCCTAGCAATGTTAGATCCTACCGAACTATATGTAGTTAATGTGGGACTTTATTCTATTAAGTTCTATTTATTCTAACCCAAAATAATGAGATGGATGAAGCTATAGTAGTAGAGCATGACCACTCATATGTTCAATCATTACATAATCTTTGGTTAGAAATATCAGTGAGTAGGTATATAGGAAGATTTGTTGTAAAAAAAAAACTTTGAAAAAAATTAACTGCCCTATTTGTCAACAGTCAACGGTTTCTGATAATATATTAATTAATTTGAAAGACAGAAATAATGCATTAATAAAACCATCTATAGTGATATAGCTGACATTTGCTTAATAACAGAAAGGGTTTTTAGAAGTTGTGGAAATATTTTTAAAAATAATATTAATAAAATGATTTATACACTAAAATAAAGAGACATATTATATACAGTAGTACTAAAAGAATATTTAAGGAATTAGATGATCATTGTGAATGTCAATCTTTTTAACAACCTGCATAAAGACCAATTAATATTTAATAGCACTTATTATTTATATATATTTGATTGTTAGATTACACCATGCAGATTAAAGAATCTAACCATAAAAAAGTAAATTGAGGCAAAAATTAACCAAATTAATTCTTTTACTCAACGAATAAGTCGACAACTATTTATTAATTAATCATTTGTAATACCTACATAGCTAACGGACACACCAATACTTTTATTTGTTTATTTTTATTGAATTATTTAAAATTATTATTATTATTATTAGTTTACTGAATTACCTATTGAAAAACGTTTCAAATTTAGAATATATTATGTAATACTATTATTTTATTAACTTTTTAATGTACAAACATAATATTTTATCCTAGGCCCATATTGATATTTTTTTACCTTATTGTGTTAAAAACTTGACTACTAGAATAAATTCTTAAATATTTTGTAACACATTTTGTTTCTTCATTACTATAATACTCTGGTAGCAATATAGCCGCCACTAGGCAACCGCTGTAGCTGATTTTCGAGCTTCAAAATTACCACGATTGTTATTGTGTGGACATTTAAAAAAAAAAAATTTGTTCCAAAGAATGGGCATCACTGTACCTCTACTTCTCTTGACCACACCATCCAACAGGGAGAGATAATATTATAAATGTTCCGTCTATAAGTTTAAGGTCTATATGGTACTATGTTAAGAAGGATATTTTCATGGAGGTGAAAGTTTGATCTAGTTTAATCACTAGTATTATCGCGCAACATCTGATCACGTGGGGTTCAATAAGCAGAAACGCACAGCTGACGAAGGGTAAAACGGACGTATCAATAAATATAAACACTCGTATGGTGATTCTTGCAAAACCAAGCTGCACCTATAGAGGCAACAAACCAGAAGGTGTAGACGACGAGGCTGCAACATCTGCAAAATGGCTGTCACGAAATCATCTAGAATCGCATCAGTTCGGAGAGCTACACTTTATAATTGTCGCGGTTTTATTTCGTTAGACTTGGTGGGAAACGGTGCCCGACCAATGAGTTCCGACGCCAAACCGGGTTATCATACATAATTTTGAAATCGTCATTGTATAAAAAAATCCATAAAAGCTCTATTGGTTTACGAATAAAATGGTACCCATAGTGATGAAGGATTTCGTATTAATCTAGTCAGAACTCAAAAGTAAGTACAACTATATATTATAGTTAACTATTGTACAACACTATATTAGCCAGTTTACTGACTTAGTTTTTATTAGTGCTTGTGTAGTCCTATAAGTAATACCTGCCTATTATACATGGCCACCGCGCGTCTGCGAGGATTCACAACAAATATTTATCGTTTATTTCCCGAACTATATTTTGTGAAACTGAATTAGTCGAATTATTTTTAAATACTTCTGCAGACTGCGCATTCCGTGTATATGCTATAATTATACTATATATATATATATATATAGAGAGAGAGAGCTATTAGAAAGCTGTTGTAATCAATCGATCAATCGGAAATCTTCACGCACGAACAAACTTATTGGGACTAATCAACGGACAATTTTAATTTGTAAGCACACTATTTCTCGGAAAGCTTTTGAAATCTTATAAAATAAAAACTTTCGATTTTAACACGTCATTATTATTACATAATATTATGGTGATGATGGAACGTTTTGATCTCGCCACGGGGGCGAGCTGCATGTACCCTTGTACGTATCAGTGTATCACTATGTAGTCGTTAATCGTGTTTTCGGTTATATTAAAGTCAACATAACTATAGGTACTCATTATAATATCGATGCAGCCGTATCGACGATATTATTATGTAGAGTTTATTTTTCCAACGGCTGCAAGCACCTATACCGATATATTATTATTACTGTTTGCTCGATTCGCGTGGGCGTATGCATACGTATAATTGCGTTGAAAGTTGGGACAGTAACAATCCGGAATGATGTTATTTATCAAGATTTATGTACAATACGTAACAAAACGCATACACAATATGCTTTTACTACACAACTTCGGGGATGCGAACACGCGAGAGCTCCGTCTCACACACACACACACACACACACATCATGTTGAAATACGACGTTATATACGTAGTTTAAACAAAGTTTACACAATCGAGATTAACTACTGCAAACAACTCAAATATTCGATGATTTATATTGCATAATAATGATATACATTAATTAAAATACATACTCGGTTATCGGATAAAATCGATTATTGCGTGGAATTTGAGAACAATTATTATTATTATTATTGTTATAATAATAATATTGTGTTCGGCTCTATTTTTTGTTATAAATCATTGATAACAAAAACCAAAATGAACTCAGTAGTCAGTGTAGGTACCTATCGGAGTCGACTAATCCGAATAATATGGGAATCGGGGATACGAATATAAAAATGTATGGATTTAACCTTATATTAATATTATACTTTTCGGTCATATTATCGTACAAACTATGTTTATTAATTTTTAATAACTTCATTGGAAATCAAGCTCCATCCCGCCAGTTTCACCAATTCAAAAAAAACAGCAGTATCTTTCGTTGGGTTTGGGTCTGATAAATGTGACAACGGATGAACGAGAAATGTGGCTATTTTAGAAGATTTTTTGATACAAATAAATTTGTTCTTTTCAATTCTACACTCAAAACAATTTTAATACTACTAAATGTATAATTTTATACTTAAAGATTAAAGCTTGAATATTATATCGTGTAGTAGTGTATGAAATTATTAAGAATTCGTGTAACATAATAATCTCAGAAATTGAGTCAAAACTAAACAATTTATTATGTTAAAAGTTTTCAAAACAGAAGACGATTGTCGATTAGCGCTAACCAATATTTATTACGATACTATGTCCAACTCCCATGGGCCAAAATGTACACTTTTGTAATATAACTAAATAATGTACACAAAGTTCACCATTGAATTATAATATTATTTAGGCACAGTTTCATAAAATGATTATTTAATCATATAATACATTATCAGTTTAAAGAATTTTGGATTAATTGCTGCATATATATTGCATGTATACAGTAGTTATATTATTATAATATTATATAGTTTGACATATCACATTAGTACTTACCTACACGTACAATTTTTTTTATAATTTTTTTATATCCATAGCGTAATTGTGAAGTACCTAAATAATATTATATTCTCTTCATGACGTATAGGTATAAGTTATTTTTTTTTTTAAAAGATACTAAAAAATACTATAAAATGTTCTATAGTAGAAGACAGAAGTATGATAATATTATTATAGTGGTCAACATTGTTAAGACATTTTAAAAACAAAACAAATTTATATTATGTTGTGAGGTAAAAATTAAAATTTTGTTTTCATGGCTTTGAAGTTTCTAATGTTTAAACACGAATTAAGATATATTAATGTTTAACACAAATACCCTTTCGAAACCTTTATTAACACAGATGTGTTATTACGTTACTGACGAAAACCCATTCTCTAATACAAAACTCTCGTCTTGAAAATTTTTATTTTTCACCACAACCATCGGAATTGGACAAAATATTTCCTAAAAATTTATTTTTTTTTTTAATACAGTTTTCACTTTTCTGGCTTTTTAATAATTTTTTTAAGTACATAGGTAATGCGAATGATATTTTTTTAAAGAAATATATTGCTAATTATATTATATAATACCTTAATTGAATTGAGATAGGATTTTCCTTTCAACTAAAAATAGTTTTTTTTTACTATTTCCGAATTTCACTATTACATAGATACATCGATTTATAAAATCCCATAGTTTAAAACACATGATTATTAGTTTGCATAAAAAAAAAACAAAATGGCTTTGTAATACTGTGTCTATGTGACATCGTCATATAGTGCTACTTAAAGTTTTCAAAACTATTATAATTTTCTCACTACTTTGTAGACCTGTCAAAGTTTGAAATTTAAACAATAGGTACTACATAAAAACTGAATTGAGGCTCAAGACAAAAAAAACAATATACCCATATACAAAATGTTTATGCCAGTGTTGTGTTACGAAAAAACAAGTATTAGAGAAAACAATCGGGGGTGGATATTGGTTATATTTAAAAACAACATCCTAAACACATAAATGTAAATATATTTACCCACAGTGTAACCTATATTATTATGTTCTAATTTTAAAACACAATAAATCATTTAGTATACATATGATACACCGTAAAATCTGATAAATAATAGTTAAACAGTCGTTACATGTTATTATTATATACAACACGTTTGTAATTTATCTTTTATCGTTAACTTAAATTTATTAATGTATAATATTATAATGTGTAGGTACATACTTTTGTTATGCTTATTACACAAAATTCACATTATAATAAATTGATAATTTTATCAGATAATAATATTATTATTTCTCTTACATTTCTAATTTTGAAATAACGAAATTAGTATTGTCAAATATAGAAACGTTTAAAAAACAAATTAAATTCTATCTTAAAAACTATTCACAATAGTATAATCTTGTGTTTCAGTATTAGTTGGTGCTGTTATGTTTATTTTATTTTTTAAACAAACGACAATACCTAAAATTGCTTATCGGTATTAAGCCCCATCAGATTGATGTCGTCATTATTCATTGTCGGAACTTTGTTTTTTTTATTCTCGAGGAATCAAAAAAAAAGTGCTGATACTAGGGTTTAGTGGGCCCGGGTATCTTTATAAATCGTAGCATTCAAAAACCGATTGTGGGCGTTGCATGGTTTATCCAAAAATGGTCAATATTTGTCAAAAAACGGATGCTCGCTTGTATTTATTCACCTATATAAACTACCGAGAAATTTGAATAATGACCTATCTATACTTCATTAGAATATTACGTTAGTACGCTTCCTCTCTCTACTCGGAATCCAAATACCTATATATAATATTTCAAAACAAAAACGTATAATATATAAACTCTGCTCACATCAGTCCTTAAATCCCTTGCATACCTAGATCAATTAGTATATATATATGCATAGGCAACTTATGATATAAATGAAGGGCCACCTGTCATCCTGGCACTCGCCCACACGCTGTGGCTACCGAACCGCTGGTAATGCTTATGTTTTCCGGCGAATAAATGCGTGAAATGTTTTCGTGTCACAGTCATGGCCAATTAGAATGAACGTTAATAAATAGTTCCCTGGGAATAACGAAACCGTTGAACAATCGAAGGGGACACTGGCATCTGAACAATAAATCGATATAGCTTAATCGGGCGTGTGTAAAAAAACATCGTCAAAAATTACTAAAAACAAAAAACAATATTATTACCTGTTATAATGGAGACACAGTGAACTCGTCGGCATTATTATATCACGGGCATTCACGGGGCCAATTAGAACAAACGTAAATAAATACATCACTGGACATATCTAAACCAACAATCAAAGGGGAGGGTATAAAAAAAACTTCTTGAACAATTACTAAAAACACTATATTATTACGGAGACGCGTTGAGCCTTATTTATTATACCTGTATCACGTGCAAATAAAAAAATGCATGTTCATATTATATAGGATGTTTACGGCGAAATCACTTCCGTTATTTACCCATATGACAATAAAATCAATATGAAGTTTATTTAAATAAATAGTAAATTAATAAAAAAAATAATAATAATAGCATGACGTATATACATTGTGATTGTGTTAGGTGGTAGTAATATTACTACAGTGCGGTGCATCAATGAGACATAAATACCAAATGTGAAGGGAATACGAAAGGATTATAGTGATAATACTGATAAGTTATACAACACACTAAACATTTTACCGATTACGATATTGTAACAGGTATATAAGTACCTATATTAAAATTATAATATTTTTCACTTTACTGATGATCTGTTAACAACACACGGAGCTAGGTAAAACAATATTACGATTTAAATAAGCTTTGGTAAAGGATATTTAAGTCTTGTTCATACTTCATCCAATTTACGACAGAGGAAAAACAAATTTGTATTAAAAACTACAGATCACAATTTCAGCATCTTGTCTATAAGTATACGGATGGAGGTAAGTTCTTCTATTTCACTTGTTTTTTTTTTTAATTCTTGTTTTGATTTCAGAGTAAAATGTTTTGCTTTTTGACTTATATGTATTACTTGTTCGTATTTCAAATTATTTATATACAGAGAAGTATTATTAAAAACAAATTGGATTGTGGAAAATAAAAAAATATTTACGACTGTGGATTTACAAATTATTTACAAACGTCCAAAGTTAACTTGGACTTGGAGCCTTTTAATAGCGAAAAGTTTTGAAGGACAATTACCTTGCTTATTTTGGTGAGAAATATGTGTACGTATAAAAGAGACCAGTGTTCCACGAGTGAAAGGTTATTTATTTAGTAGCGAAATGGAACCTAACGTGATAAATGATAACAAAACTTCTTTGTCACTAGAACACGTTGAACATTTAGTATTTTTATCAAAAATTATAAGTTTTTAATCAAAACGAAACAACTTTCTTTTGTTTATTATTTATTTATACTTTATAATTTACAAACCTGAAACAGAAAACTTTTAAATTATTTGTTATTTTATTCGATTAAGAAAAAGAATTCTGTACACAATAATAGATTTTATAAATACAACCAAGAAAGAGTACCCATAATACTTGTTTCACAAGGATAAATAAATAGTGATTTTATCCGTACATCAATTATTGTTCATTTTATTATAGAAAATCTTATTTTAGATCCTCGATTCTAAACGCATTGGATAGTACATTTACTAGATTAGTTCTATATTATTATACTTAATAATGAGTTTATGATAGTGAAATTATTTTATATTATAAGCTTATAATATAGATTATTAATTAATAATTTTAAGAAATTGAAATCTCCTTGGTGCACAAGTTCTGGCTGTATCGAGAATTTCAATTAAATGTGATTTCAAATTAATTTCATTTTAGTTGTTTTGTTTGTTAGTTAATTTATTATTTCTCACAGATGGCATAAAAAAATAATAGCCGTGTAGGTACACTGTATAGTTATATAATTTTATGTTGTTTTAAAACTAAAATGTTCATTAATTTATTCATACCGATACCTATAGAATTCTGTTCACTTTTCCAACATCAATGAAGACACCACAAGTAGTTAAACATCATATTATACTATATGGACGTTCAATAACTTTACAGTTTAAACTATTATATGATTGAACTTGTTTAGGTTTTGGTAAGGAATATTAAAAACCAAGTATATGTTTGGTATGTATCATGTAATATATTTTATTATAACAATAGTCTGTTTTTTGTGTTTTTTGAACCTTATTTTTAAAAGATTTTTGTTTTCATTACTTGTGATTGAATTATCACAAAACAATTATTTTAAATTCGATGAATATAATATTATTTAATCGTACACTTATTAATATAAACTACAAACTGCTTGTTTTTTTAGGCTAGCCAAAATACTATATATTATATACAGCAATAATTTCAGAGATGTGATATAATATTTCTAGAATGCTCTAGTTGAGAATTTATTTTTAAAAGTGAACGAACCGTCCATCCAAACTGACCGGTCATAATAACATAATGATTGCACTTGTCGGTGAACTCTACGATTCTACTGCAATTTGGCATTCGGACACGACATATTATTATTATCTATTATATTATTACAACGCCGTGTCGATAAATTCGGATGTTTCTGGCGGGTGATAAACATTATGGGAATGCCAATGCCCAATTGTTGCTTCTGTGCAATGCAAGATGCATAATATGCGTCAAATTTATTTCGAATAAAAACGAAAAGTTAAAAAAATCTCAATACATTGAAGGTCGATATTAAAAAATATTGTGATATGTAATAGTCGTTAATGAATAAACAAAGGATCGAGTAGTACGGTAATCATAAATATTTTTAGGATTTGAAGTTTTTATCAACTTATTTATTCCTCGAGTGTTTCTATTTAGTTGTTGTTCTTGTGAAATACATTTGTAGTTGGTATGATGAAAACTATATGATCGGAATCCAAAAGTTATCTTTGTCCAGCGACTTGATAGGGCGTTTTAAATGTATAGGCTTGGAATATATGAGCCCCAAAAACTATTATTTTCACTATCTGAAGGTTGCATATTAGCCGAATTCATATTAGAGATGGAATGTTTAGAGATAAAAAAAACCCTGTTCTTAAATGTATAATATATAAATATCATAAATAGTATTTTTGTTATTATCATATTTATCACGAATATATAGTATACAGTGTTTGTCGTTTCAAATATTTCATACATTAAATATGAATAAAATTATTTTTCAAATAATATTTATATAACAATCTAGTACGTTAGTAGATACGTATAAAGTATTGTTATTGTTTATAGGTATGTCATATTATAATATAATGTAAGTGCTTTGAATTGCATAGAAATGTTTTTGTCTTTTTTTTTATGAATACACGAAAATCTAGTGATAGAATGCAGCAAGCGTTTACGATAACAAATAAAAACCTTTTACATTCGTACGAATACATATAGGTATATAATTTACAGTTGTTTATTGTTATTATTATAATATATTATACCACGCGTCAAGAATGCACATTCATCGCGTCGGAAGTGTATGCAAGATGCACAAAGCACAATGCACACGCATATAAAGTAATATTATGATAGGTTTACTGGATATCGACATTTCCAGAGAGATATAATATGACGCTTTACCAAGACTCGTCAAACATGATCTTCGTCTACGATTGAAAAAAAAAGTCCACGTATCATGTATAAGCAGTTGGCACAATAATATTTCACATTTGAAAAACTTTAAACTATCGTAGAAAAAAAATGGCCTATTCTGAATAAAATAAACCCAGCGCACAATGACACAACGTCACAATAGATACACTCGGACTCGGTATATTATAATATTATAATAGGTACGTGCGAAAATGGTGATATAGAATGTGTATAGTCGTATACTTGTATACAGTAATATATTATTGGAGTCTAGGGTGCGAAATGGGATATGGTCCTCGGTGGCCTAATAGCCAGAAAAAGAAGAAGATACAATATATTACTGCACCTTGTGTTATACCTGCCGCCACGCGCGTTATCGAATTCCTAAAACGATATTACCTATTGCAAACACTCTGTATATGCACGCCCGACGACGGATTCAGGTTAACGTGCCGGCCGGCACCTGGCACCGAGGCAAACGTTTATCCGTCCCCCACCCGACCACTGGCTTGGCGGGGGCGGTGTTCTGGAGGGGTGGCGATGTGGTGGGGTTGGGTTTACGGGGTAAAGGGGTTGTAGGGGGTTGCGGCTGCCCGGGCGTCGAGCGTGGAGAAATCGGATTAACGTCATGCATGTCGGGCCGACCGGATCTCGCGACAATAACGTCCAGAGGAGCGCCGGAGACACCGACGAAGACACCGACGAGGACGACGACGAGGACGGAAACCCGCGAGTAATATCCGCGGACCGGGCAAAGTACGACATCCAAAGTCGTCGTCGTCGTCGTCGTCTTCGTCGTCATCGCCGCCGGGGTGATAATCGCCTCGAGACATGGGTAACACCGAGAGCAATGTGGCCAGTGGTGTCAAGAAGCAAGTCGACACCTCGTCACTGCAGATATACAACCTGGTCGACCTGAAAGGTTCGTATATAAAATATCGTGTGTTAGACGCGTCGCACAGCTGTAATAGATACTCCGTAATATATTATATTCCACATACCTGTGGCCTGGTAACCTGCAGCACTATTAAACAACAAAAAAACCCACACATGTTGTGCAGGCCTCTTCTATGAAACGAATACACAAAAAATATAATAAGTATAGCCATCAGATGTTCCAAAAACGAATATAAATGTCACAGTAAAACTATCAAAGTTTAATTTAATGAATGGTAGGTATTTTAATTATTTTTTATTTTGATGTCATAATATTAATTTATAGGTACCTACTAAGTTTCTACGTAGTATAGGTAATGTGGAGCGAGCCAATATCATTTTTAAAAATATAAAATCAATATTTCCGTTTCATCGTGAGCGTAAATAATATAAATAGTAAATTCTAAACATAAAAGGTGTACGTAATATTATAACTTTACAACTTTAATTCGAAATCCTTATAGGATAATATTATTCCAAACATTTGTTTATAGACATAATAGTAACGTTTACAGCTACTCTTGTCAATCGATCAGTGACATTGACACGTTGTGAAGAATATATTCCAAGGTCGTTTTTCAAAGTTTAGAGAAACTCTCTAAAAAATCTGTGTAATCAAACGCTCACATGGTTACTTATTATAATTTTATATATTTTTTTACAAAATTAATAAAAGTTTGATTTGATAGATTTGTGTGTTCATATTCAAAATATAAATCATTTTTAACTCAAAACCTAATTTTCAAAAACAATTTCTAACAAATTGTTATAGTTTAATAATATTATAATATTTAATATAGTTACTGCTGTACCTATAGGTTACAGCTAATACCAATCTTCAACGCTTGACATAGTTAATTTAATTCGGTTCAGCATTCATCCATATAAGGTTCTATATATATCGTCCAGCGTTTTTAATATCCTATATAATACACTCGGTTCTATGATGTTATATTACAGAATTACATTTTATGTAAAAAGGCTTCAAAACTTTCTTGCGATAATCCAAAATGATGTTGCTTCATAAAATATCTTGCAAATTTAATCACTTATTTCAAACTACTACGTTTCAACAAAATTGCTTTTTAAATAAATAAGGATTATTTACAAACTTACAAATTTAATTCATATCGCTTAACTCATTACTCATTAGTCACTGCGAAATGCATATATAGTATACAACTTAAAAAGAATTAATTAATATGATTTATAACCAATTATGTGTTATGGTAGGTACAATGGTACATGTTATAAAGTTTTTAGAAGAAGTTGTTTTTGTTTTTCAACAAATCACTAACTAATTTATACTACATTTAGTGTTTATTTTAAATTGATTAAAACAATTTAACAAATTTAGAATTTAATAATAATAAATTAATGCTATGCTTAATTAGTTATTGTAAATATTTTTAACTACATTGATTAAATGTGACAAATATTTGATAAAAAAATTGTTTTTCAGGAGTTTCTAATGTGAAACTCTTATTCAATGTCTTTTTTTTCTCCGCCTCATTTTATATTCATTTTCACTCATTTACTTATTGTAACGATCGTAAATGTTCACTAAATAAATGAAATTGTTCATTAAAAAAAAATAATAATAATAATAGTTTCCAAATAAATTAAAATATTATACATATTATGTTATTATGTAAGACAAAGATAAATCGATATAAAATCAATATTAAGTTGAAAAGAAACCAGGTAGTATATTTTTTGTATAGGTTTATCTTGTCAATAAACGACATTTAATAGAACCAATGTATTTTGTCTTTAAATAAAAAAGGTAATATTTTTAAGTGATATAATTGAAAAATAAATGTATGATTCCTAAGGGACTATCGTTAGTACCGGTATCTATGTAATGATCATAACTTAAACTATATACTTTCCAGATAAATGATACATAAATATTTTATTTATTTGCACTATTTCATATAAAAGTTTAAGTTAAAATAACATCAAATAATTTATTATAACTTGAGCGTTTATAAAAATAATAGTAGAAATATTAGTACTAGAACTATTATTAGACATTTATTGTACATAAATAATAAGACTTTAGAAATTTCTTACGAAATAAACAATACAATAATAATATAATGCATTTCACAACGATCGAATAATATTTCGTTTTCAAAAGCTTCTCAATTGTGTATGAATATTTATTTGTATATCTGTTGAACGTTATGTTTAAGTAACTATGATATATGACCGGTCATACAAATAATCATTAGTGACCGGAGATTGTCCAAGCAAAATCTCCTATTATAGTTGTTTTTAAAAATTAGGTACGGATGTAAAGAAATAGCTCACTGATTTTTTACTTTGTAAGAAATAGAATAATAATTAAAAATTAAAAACTAAAATTAAATTGTTTATGATCATAAATTTATAAGTCATTTTAACCAATGACGATGTAAATGAGAACCACAAAAGTATCACATAAAATAATTATTAAAATAATAAATAAATAATTTTTTGTTTTATTTTTGTTTCTTATTTTTTTTCTCTTTAATAATCATTGTAAAAAACCCTTATGTACGTAACTATATAATATAATCGTAAGCTAATAACCATGATGTTGATGCTGTAACAATAAAAAAAAAAAAAAACAAAAAAAATAATTGTAAAGCCCATGTTATTTGGTAAATGGAAATCACGTCGTAATATATTTCGTCAACTATATATTATTATCAATGTGTCGATTAAACCGTAAAGGTATCTCTATGCAGAAGTACACGCTACACTCTGACAATAATAACAGCCACCGAGTCCCTCGTTCAAAGGACCAACGACGGCGATGTAGGGTCCCTTATCAATTATTAATTTATCAAATATTATTACAGCATGCTGTCCTCTTCTGGACCACCACACTGCAAGACCTTTACTTCCAGGAAACATATACAAGGACGGGATTTTTCCACCGGAACTATACGGTCTTAGGCATTCTGCAAATGTGGTTGATGTCTGACGCCGTAAACGCCTCTCGCCAGTGTCCGATAAACGGGTACTTGGGGGGTGGGGGATGGGAACTTCCTGGGAATTTCGTTGCACTTGCTACTGAAAATTATTATATTCCTGCAGGACGGCGCCCGGGCCAGTTGTATTGTTGTGACGTAATAACAATATAACTGTTTGTTACAAAATGAAATGTCCGTTCTACTTGACCTGGTTTCACGCAGAAGAGTATTTTTATATTATAATACATTGTGATATTACTGTTCAGTGTATTATGTATTATATAAGCATTAAAATCATACACCTTTATGTTATATTATAACGAATTAACTTTAGATTAGAATTAAAAAGAAAAGTATACACAGAATTAATGCTAATCTAGTTATCCCTTTTCCATTATATATTAGTACACACGTACCATTACTCCAGCTTAAAATCACGCTTGCTTGAGCAAAGCATTAAATATCCCTTTTATTTTCACCATCATCTTTTCTTTAGTATAATTTATTCTTAGTATATGAATTATAAACATATATATGTATGTATTACGTTATACTCAAATTAATCGCATACCTCGATAAAATAAACTCGGTCCACATCAAATAATAATAATTCGTAATTAATAATATAATACCCGTAGGTAGGTACGACAGTTTCGTGTCGTCAACATATATTTATTATGATAATATATGAGTGTACAGGCGACATTTTATTATCGGGAGTATTATTCATTTAATAACGCATTGTACGGTTCAACAAAGCTTCTAGGTATAGTATTTAGTTAAATATTATACTTATACAGTTATAGGTACGTACATCGAACACGAAGAAAATGCGTACCTACCTACCTGTACGGAATTTCATTCCGTCCACACGTTCAATTCAATTCGACATTTTTTCTAGCTTTATTCCCAGTTGTTAAAAATCAATATGGATTTCTTTCGACTTTCGCGCTCAGTGACGACTATAGTGTTATATTATTTTGCCCGTACAATAACAATCTAAAATAGGTAAATTTTTGGTCCTTGAAGGTTGTGGTCTTCTCGTGGATTTGATGAAGAAAGCCGTGCAGACGAAAAATTTTACCGAGCTGGACAACGCGATCAAAACCCAAGTGGAACCCATGCTGTACAACAAGGGCGAAGGTAGAATGATACCTATCGCCAAACTCGTGTTGCTGAGAAATCGAGACCGTTCCCGGGCAAGATGGGTCAGTGAAAAACATTCAAAATTAATATTTTTGTTTTGCCTACAACTTTAATTTTTTTTTTTTTATTGCCCAATCTATAATAATAATTATTTTTAATAAGTATATTCAACTATACTATGGTTGTTGGGTTGATTGTGGATGGGCGAAGGGCCTTCCATTGGAGGCACTTCGGTATTGGTAGGTTGTTAGTTTTAAGTTCCTTACCCCTGCTAATTTTGGGAGCTAATAAGTAATAACTCAGTTATGAGTGGCTTGCAAATTACAATGGGAATGTAAACAGGAATGAAATATTTTATAAAGAGCGTTGACCACTTTTTGGATGGGGAGAGTAGGGAGATCATTATTGATCGCGTGGTTAACATCCTAGTGTTGGGCTTTAATGAATTGACGGAGACATTGGAAAGTTTGGATACTGCAGTTCATGTTGCAGGAACGTTTGACTGAGCTAGATCCCGTAGGTCCATATGGCTTAATTATTTGAGTAAGCTGTTTAGGTAGGCCATAGAATGTTGTACATTAACATTTTGTTATTAAGATTTAGATATTTTAAGGTAAGAAGGGACCGAAGATGGCAGAATCTACTGTTTAGGGTGAATCGTTTGTTGCGGAAGTGAGATGCCCATGTAAGTTGACGGTCTACGTGTAGGCTATAGATAAAGGACATCCTCAGCAGGTGGGAATGGTATATTGTTGGGAGTGATGGTGGGGCAATCATTAAGCACAACATTAATATGAGTTGATTATATTCTAAACGTCAGAGAGTAAAAAACAGACAAATAAAATCAAACACGCAGCTGCTGGTTGTGTTTTATATGTGTATTTAGTTAAAGGTTAAGTCATAATAAAAGTGGGTAGCAAAAATTAAAAAAGGGAATCTAATAAATAAAAATCGAACAGGGCCTTATTGATGTGAACAAGATATTGCTATCGTATTAATAAATCAAACATGCCACTTATTCAGATGGGCTACGTGCCGTCGATATGCTATTCGACCTGGTAATAAAGCATTAAACTTTCAAACTTGAATGTGTATGGCTAAGGAAAAAACTAAAACTTACGAGCACTGATTTTTTTCATTTAATGTTTTACTGAAAAATGTTATGAAGTAAAAGATTTATCGATCTAAATGGTGTAGTATGATAAATTATGGTGTGCATATATATATATATATAATTTTAGTGTACAATTAAATGTAAGATCATAAACAAAATTGTCATAAGGTTTTTAAGTTATATTTTATCAAAGGTGGTAAAAGTATAACCGTGTTTGAAAATGAAGGGTGGTGCTAAACGTCACTATAAGGTTCCAAATAGACGACCAACTGATATTTTTAGCAACGTGCCGTGCTTTCAGTTTCCTCCCGGCATGGCATAAGTTATATATTATAAGTTTAGAAAGTATATCAAGACTCGTGAAAAAAAAATGAGTGATTAAAATAATTATAATATATTAAAATATAATATGAATAGGATTTAATTTTTATGAAACAGAATATAATTATGTCAACGAATATTAAAATACTTATTAATACTACTTTTGTTAAAAGTTCTTTAACTTATTTAATTAAGCTAACATATTTATTTGTTTTTATTTTTAATGCTCAAACTATCGTTATATCTATTTTATACGAAAACCGTAAAAACTTTTGATTTTCCAAATATAGCAGACTCTTTATAAATGGAAAAAATGTTCTTAATTTTTTGACGGAACTATAAATTAACGTTTAAAGTTCAAACAGAAGGTGTGGTATTGGAAATGATACACCGTTAACGTATATATATATATATTATCCCCATGGCATAATGTATTCGTTTCTCAGCGTTCTATGCATGTCTGAACTTTAAACATTTATAGTTCGACAACTACAACGAAGTGATTAATATTCGATTTAGGTTCATTAAAAAAGTATCAAACTATTCTAACCTTTATTGTACAATTTTTTGATAAAAATACAAAATCACTTCTCTTGTATAACTCGTACCGTTCCATTATTTCGACGCATTCTATTAGGTAAGGCCCTATTGTAATTGATGGAAATTTCCGATTTTTCGATTTTAATATAATAAATAATGATATCATCAAGATGAAAAAGTATCACTTAACAAAAATAAAAAATTTTAAATATCTCAGTAACATTAAATTAATAGAGTTGAAATAAAAAAATACATGGATTGAATCAAAGAGTCATTTTTTAAAACTTACTACCTATGTATTATATTTTACGTAAATTATCAATTAGGTATAGATAAAGGTGAATTCTAATTTCTAATTAATGATGATTATATGATTGATATTTTCCCAAAACCATTTGCGATTTGAAATTTAATAACAACTGGTAAAGTAACACTGTGTTACCTACTGATTTTTCAAAAAATTGTAAACAAACAATAATGATAATATATTATTTTCCAACATGTGACGTTTTTTACTCAAAAAATTCGTGTTATAGAATAATATTATAAAATAAATAACTATATTAATATTATGTAAATAAAAAAGACTTGATTTTAAAATCCGCTACTTCTGTAACTTCTTTCAGAATCTTAAATAATTTATGAATTTTAATTGGAATCAATAGTTGAGCAAACGACAATATTGGCTAATTCGATTTACTTTTTTGTATTTTATATTAAACTGCAGTTGACTGTTTGGTACTTTTGTCCATGGTAATCTGTACACTCGACTTAATACAACATTTTAAGTAAGTGGTATCTCAGCTATGTGGGTATATGTTGTATCTTATGTCGACTGGTGTCAGCATTATTAAAAACATTTGCTGTCAATATTACAGATCGATTTAGCAAATATCCAGTTATAAAAATACAGTGACAGAAGCAATTTATTTTTGGTGGATAATAATAATAAAACACTGACATTATACTACTAATATATTTTTAGAATAATGACAACCCAATACTGGAACTTGACGTAATATCATTAATTATATTTTAACTATATGATACGTACGATTACGTCATGATATATCATTTTAATTAACAATATTACCAATCTGACCTAATAGTGTGGGCCATTAGTCAAAGTTGTAGGTGCCTAAATTTGCTTCTATTTTAATAAACAGTACCTACATGCAATTTATTTTTGCATTAAATATTACAGAAAAAATTAATACTAAAAAAAAATCTAAGCCGTAATACAGTACCGTCTATATCTAGTTTTATACAAAATTGATTTAAATACTTAGTAGGTAAGTACTTACACACAAAAATGTAATGACTGACTATAGAAACTAAAAAAAAAAAAAATATACATTTTATACCACAATAACTTACTAAGTAATAAGTATTATGTACCTATTTATTATGTACTTAGCATAATGTGAAAAAAATAAAACATTTATTAGCAATACAGATTAGACTGAACTTCATAATATTTAGTTTTAACTACCTAGGTGTATAGTATATAATATTTTTTTAATACTGTTTTTTACTTAATACCATATAATATTATTACATTGTGCACCCAATTGTATTATATTCGTAGATAAATCAATTCCCATAACGACTTTATTTTTCGTGACTAGGTACTGTAATAATAAAAATGCACCTATAATATAAATATTTAATGTACCTACGTACTTTATGCCATGTTGAAACTTTGAAGTAGGTATAAGATTAGTAATAAAGTGCTAACAGGATTAAAAATTAAATATATTGAAATTGCTTTAAAAGTTTATATTTAAATATTTGAAAATATTATACCATCATCAAACATGTGTAATTATAATGCAGTAAAAGTGATAAATACATTTACTTTGATTTATTTTAAAATCTAAGAATCGATTGGTTTTAAAAATCTTTTTTTTAAACACTGCTTAGGTATGTCACAATATAAAATACTTTCTTGAAAGTTTCGTATAGAACTTTCCCTTTTCCTGGAAAGAAAACTTGTTCACATTATCAAATAAAACTTTCAAATAACCTTGTTTGTTTATAATTTTATAAACGTAATGGTATATACGAATATACGATTCAATGGATTGACCATATTATTTGTATAAATTAATAATTTTTAAAACTTAAAAATTAATACTTGTATAATGTTTGTTGATACATAATGTTTATTAGTTTTTTCAACTGAAAATTAACTTTTATGTATATAAAATTAGGGATATGTTTATTTTATACATATTGTGTGCTTTAATTTTTATCTAGATAGGTAATTTAAAAACCAGCTTTGTACTTTTGGTCTAATTTTTAAAACTCTGTTCATTTGATAGGTTATATCTGAGAAATCGATTTCGGGAAGTATTTCCTTTGATTGTAAAGTTAGAACCACGGCTTCGATAATACAATTATTCATGATTAGGTACACGTAACCGTATTCCACACGCCATAGGTAGGTACCATTTTTCACTCATAGGTAATTTAGTAATTACATTTAGGTCTAAGTCCTAAGGCCTATCGTGTTGTAAATAGTAATGCATTTAACAATTTCTTATCATTTACTATGACTGCAAATAAATCATTTGTCAAAAGCACAATATAACAAACCAATTATAATATGGTTCAATGTGTATAACAATATATTATTATTATATATAATTATAAACTAAATATACTTAATATCAGTGGCGGATAAACGGGGGGAGATATGGGGGATAGACCCCCCACCGGTGGGCAGTGGGTTAAAAAAAATTATTAAAATCCTTAGTCACAGTTTTTTTTATAAGCATTTAAAATTGAAAAATTGAAAAATATGGAAAAATCACGAAAATTAGGAAATTATTTTGAATTAAGAATTCATAAAAATTGTTCTTTTTAAATCTAAGATATGAAAATGTAATACAAGATTCCTTATAAGTTTGTCTATTTTTATCAAAAAAAAAAATGTCCTTAAGAAAGCCAAACTAAATTTTTATGAGCGTTTGAAATTCAAATTTGTACAACATTGGATATTCACTCGATTTCTCATGTAGCGATTTTCTTATTTTGTTGTAATTCAAAAACAAATTACTGTAGATACATGAAAATTTTATTGAATGTTCATTTTATCAATTCTTATACTTGATAAAATTTTCAAAATAGTTTGACTTGTTTTAAGCTGTTTACGGATAATTTCATATTTAAATTTTGTTATTTTTTTATTCTATGAATATCAATTAAGTTTTATCTGCTGGGCCAAAAAGTGTAAAAATTGAATACAAGGCTCCTGATATATTGTTACATATATGAATCACTATACTAAAAATAAAATTCATCGACGAATTATAATTTAAATTAAATTACGTTGGCAGTCGGCAGACTTGGCAATCATCAAAGTATCTAACTATACAATTTACCTTTTATTTATAATAATATATACCCAACGAATATGCTCGTATATATTATTACGTCTTAATTCTTATATATGCACTCTATATGCAATTATAATTAACGAATATTATAATAAACCATTAATACCATCATTTAAACAATTGTCTATTTCTACAATCACAAGTGGAGATTTTTCGTATGGATATATGAGTTATCGACAACCTGTTTAATATGGTACCTATTGAGTTGTAAGTTTTTAAATTACTGTTGTTGTCGAAGCAGTAAATTATGCATGTCAAACTTGCCCATCGGATTGATCGCAGGCATAATATTATATTAGCTGCATGGGGCCTCATTAGTTGCCCGATTGCTTGTGACTGCGCCCCCCCCCCTCCACAATTATAATGTTGCAGTTTATTAATTATAACATAATATTATATAGTATAGCACGATTTAAATATTTGAATAACAACAACCATAACAAACGACGAAATGAAAAAAAAAACAAAACCGCGATTAAGACGAAGAAATAAGTCCTTACACATTTTTTTCATGTATTAAAATGTATAATATATTACACCTACTCGTCCCTGTAGTCGACGACCACGACGCTCACACTTTCATGCGTAGTCCCTAAAAAAATACACACACAGCATATCATAATATAAAACCACCTCCTAGTTTCCTGGCAATCTAATAGTTATAGGTACCCGTCAAACTGATTATGCCCATCGAATTGATAGCAGGTAGGTTACATATAAGCTGCAAGGGGCTCCATTTTTTTTTTATCTTCTAATACTTAATTTATTATAGCTCAATATTATAGGCACCCGATTTCTCTTGACTGCCCACCCCCCTCCCACCATCACAATTATAATATTGTAATTTGTGATATACCTAATATTATGATAATATAGCATGACGTCTGCAACGTTTGGACAACAGCTATAATACTGTAATAGACGACGGAATTAAAAAAACCAAAAAAAAAATGAAATGGCGATGAAGTCGAAGAAAAAAGTCGTGGGTACACGCTATTTCGTGTACTCTAATATTATATTATACCTACTCGTCGCTGTTGTAGTCGACGATCACGAAGGCGATGCTCACACTTGCGCGCGCAGTCCCAAAAAAAATAAACTCGGGCATATCGTAATAATATAGGACCACCGACTGGCGATCGATTTCACTTTTTAACGGTTCAAAAGATCTCTGCCGTAGTTTTGAACGTGAATTGTCCTGTCGTTGGTGGGGCGGAGGACGTTCGATATTTTCGTTTGTGGCTATAACGAGGTTTTTTTTTTCGAAACGTAAACTAATACACGCACTCAGAGAATCGTGGTGAAAAAAAATAATCGCGTCAGTAATCGCTTACACACTGCAGCGCAGTGTCGGGCAAAAAAAAACTTACGATTCACAGATGATTAAACTTTAATCATTTAAGTTTATAATGGTTACATTTATGATATTAAAAACTGTATACTTTCAATAGATACAACATTGTATTACAATAATATATACATAGGAAACAATTATTGTGGATTGTGTCAATATGTATACCTTCTTATACAATAACGATTAAGATGTTCTAATATTTATGTTAGGTACGAATACTGATTTGACCATCTATCAATATTAATACAATAATAATTATCAATGTTTATTTTTTTTTTTTTAGCTTTATTTCTAAAAGTTATAATATAGGTACATAATATATGGTTGGTGCAAAATTCGACAAATGCATATTTAATGAGATTCGTGAATTTTTAGTTATTTATAAATATATAATATTAGGTATTATAACCCTTATAAACTTTAATCATAGAGTTTTTTTGCCTCGTGCCGAGTTGCACATAATATTGTACAATTCACCGCTAACGCATAGATATCATTATTATATTCTTCCGTTAATAGCTGACGCGTATAACACCAACCCTTTACTACTAACCCTTTACCTTGTGCCTGAAGTTACGCAACAATTAGAGGTACGGTGCCACTCGGGAATCCCTCCCCCAAATGTCAGTTGGACTTCCGTGTAATTTCTGTGTACAGACATATTAATTAATCAGCTAATAATTTCGTGCTTTGTGGTTAAATAGTAATTTATAGTATGCGGTATTTGTACATATTATTATGTCTACCATCTACAATCGCCAAAAATAATTTTTAGTGTAGATCCCAATAGCGTAGGTTTTAAATTATAACAATATTTTATGACTATAAGTCTACCGATTGGAATAGTAAAATAAGTATTAATGATAAAAATAATATAACCAATAACGCAACGATAAAACGTAGTGTTAATTATACTGGTCTCCAGAACCATCTCATCATACATCCAGCCTTCCATTCACCCCAGCTTCTCTCGCTTTCCAATCTTCCTCATAGATTTTTCACAACTTTCTTGACTACATCAACTCGCCAGCTCATTATCGATCATAAAATGCGAACATTTTCCAGTCGGGTTCTTTTCCAGTACTGTTTTTGGTTTCTCTAGTCTTGCCCTTTCCGTGATTGTAGTCTGTAGTCGTTTGTTTCTGATTGCTTCTCTGAAAATCCCTTGACTGGTATCGAGATCCTATAAAATCTTTGTTGGTCTTAAGAATCGTTTGTGTTTCCAGTCTGTATTCTCGTTACTATTTTCTACGCCGTTTCGCTGCAGTTCTGTTGGAATAGTCCCGACAGGTACTCTAACTGATCCGCTATATCGATATAATAATATATAATATATACTACTACTACTTATATATATTATATATGTGTGTGTGTATTGTATATATATATATGTGTATCGTATATATATATATTGACCTATACTTAAGGAGGAGCTTTTTCTCGAGGTTGTTCTGTCTCTTTATTATTTTGTCTTCTTCCTCGTCGACGAGTAAACCTATTTTTCTGATGGCTCTATACCAGCCGACGACTGAACTACTACACTGTGACTATCTAGTTTATTTTGTGGCTCTGTGGACTTTCGCAGTATTAGAAGATCATCCACATAATATGCTTCCGAAGTTCTATTATAGAAGTACATAGTTTGTCCCCGCGAGTTCACTCCTTCGCGTTGTCGTCCCGTACACTTATATCATATTATACACTCACATAATATCACAGACAATGCGACACTCGTCGAATGTGTTCATATGATATTTACATATTGTTAATATTACGTACGATATTGAACGCGTTCGTTGTTTCCACGTGCAGTGTAGCGCATGGCGCTCGACAATGAACAATAAAATAATTATAATACCGCCGCCGTTGTCTGCGTGGAAAGCGTCGGAAGCGCCGTTTAAATATTGCTATCGGTGTGAAACTCCCGACGATTCGGTTGTATAGTATGTATATAATATTAAGGTCGGAGTATAATAATAATGATAGGTAAACACATGCATAATATTACACATTCGCGCACATAAATTCGCTGGCGTACAACGTAATAATATTCGATATTATACGCATATTATTTGTACGCGTCGTCGTTCGAGGACGTTTCGCCGCTTTGCGAAATGTAGTGCGTAATAATGTTATATATGCTCGGAAATGCGTCGGATCAACGGCGGCGCACTATTATAATATATTATGCCTATATATAGTGTTATATGTGCAAAGGCGAAGGTAAAAAGTTATTTCTCTCACCCGTGACGAGCTTAAACGATATTCCGCACATGTATAGTAACACAATATTATGGTAGACAAACGAACCATAGTGGTGTGTGTGTGTGTCCTCGTATCGAGAATACGCGACGACGTTGGCACGTTATTATTTACGATTAAAATGTGTGTGTTTTACACGACAAACACAATACCGTTACTTAATTGGAAAATTACGAATTTAATTGAGTTGAAAGCAGTTATCACGAAATTTTGGTTCATAATAATAATTATTTCAATTATCTGTTTGACATCACAGCGAAAGTTTCAGTTGCTGCTGTCGCTCGGAAACACTGTCGGTGTGTTGTGCGCGGCAAGCGTATAATATATTATTATTATTTGTGTCCCGTACAATAATAATATTATTATTATACAACACGTGTATACAAAAAAACGAAATACCGCGTAAACGTTCTTTGTTTGTTCTTCTGTTGTTTTTTTTTTTATTATTTATTTATTTATCTCCTCCGACAAATTAATCGACTTCCGAATGCTAATTTACACTGCTGAATGGAATAACAAATTAAAACACGAGATTGAAAGAAAAGACATGCACCATTAAAAGCGTCACTGTCGATGAATAAAGTAAACGTAATTTATATTTCGTTTGAGTTTTAAAACGCGTGCCATAAATAATAAATTAACGGCAGTCGTTATTTTCCGTATGTAAAATAGAAACAATAGCCTATACCGTTCACAGTAATGACATTGCATTATATGCATGGTCATTGGGTATATAGACCGCCATTGCACACCAACCACCTGGCAGTTATATAATTGCAATATAATATTACCAATAATACTTCACGGATGACCTCGTCTTCAGACGTCCATCACAACCCAAAAGATGTATATTATATATTATTATTTTAATTTAATGCGATGTGGTCACGACGATGACAGAACCGGATAGATGTCAAAATATTACCGAATTCCCGAAATTTTAATTACCGTTTTGGCTGGGTTATACCGGTAAAATACTATTTAAAACGGTAATATTGCAGAGAATGGTAAGATTGAGAACGGCATTTTTGGTAACACCATTGAGAAAGCTCGACATTTTATTTTTTTTTCCAACGTTACCAAATTTAATCGAATGATAATTTGAGCACCATATAATGGTTAATACCATGGAAATAATCCAGAAATATATTATGTTGTTATCAAAATTCTAATTGAAACTCGATCAGAAACAATATTGAAAATATCTGCGATAGTTAGAGTCAAGGTACTAAGAATAATTTATATTTTTATGCCCTGGGTTAAGTAGGTTTGGGGGCTTAGATGATCTGAAAATGTTAGTAATTAGTAATTACTAATAATCTACCAGTATAAATAATTTGTAAAAATGATTGAAGTATAACAAACACTACCTAGGTACATATAATATTAAGTACATATAGTTTATATTTTTGTAAAACCATATTTAAGGATTATTATCCTTAGTATGAATATTTTAATAACTCAGAAACTACTTATTAGAATCTTGATTTAGATACTTCAACATTTTCAAGAGTATTACCAGCAAAATAATTTACAGCAAAAAAGGGAGATTTTTATTTGAAAAATGTAAGTTTGTATCGCCACAGGACATTCTTTGAGTAGCACAAAATGGTTAGGAATTTGAAAATATGGTCTTCAGGTATACTTAAAAAATCAGAATTTGAATAAAAGTAGGTAAATGGAGGTGAGCATGTTTAAAAAACCGATCTGTGTATTACATATTTTTATAAATTATACATTTTATATTACATTTTTTATTCATATATTTGTATTACTTATTATTAGGTGCCATTGTATTTGTATAAGGTTATAAAATTATTAATTGATAACTTTTTTTCAAAAATATTTATTTATGCATACGGGCTGAATCTTTCAATAGCCAAATAAATGATATGGCAACGTCACAAATAAATTCGTTCTCAATCGTATTCTTTTTTGGGTATTTTTCGGGTCAGCGGTAAGTTCTTTGTTAATTTTAAGTGTTCTCAATCGTTCGGCCAAAAAGGTACAACGTTCTCAATCGTTCAATAGCCGGTTATACGACTCGTGATGAATATAAAATATACAAAGTAATAATTATGATATTATGTCGAATAACACGGTAACTTAAAATCAAACAAAATTCAATCGTCAGTCTCCGTTTCCAAGCGTACCTAAGTGACAAAATTAATTTGTGTTCAGTATATTATTATAATCATTTTTAATTGGACGCCAAGCCACATTATTACATTACACTATTACGTTTCAAAGGTAATACGCACACAGTTTGGTTTATATTATGTACAAAAAGTTCTCTGATTATGTAAAACAATGTCAATATAGAATTCAGTACCTTTTTTTTTATGTAATTATGGCTTTGCCTTTTGGGTGTCTACACTGAAATGGAACCACACCGCGCACTGGTTGATAGTGATAATGACTTTACATTATTAATATCATCGACCATGCCTGACAAACATATTTTATCGCGAATACGTGTGATCATTTTATATTAAAAAGTTTACAAAAATAAAAACAAACCTCGGTGACTATATCAATCTAAATAATTGTACTATATATTATTGTACTCGATTTTTCAATATTAAAATAGACAACAATAATGTTGTAAAAACTGTATGGACTAATCTAGTTGATTAGGTACATCTGTTTTATTTTTGAAATTATTCAAAATCGAAATACAAGGAGGTATAGTATTGCAGGTATCGTATTATTTTACCGATGGACAATGCGCATCCGCCGGAATTTGTACTTTTCGGAGTCGTTTGTTCCATTTCTACGCCGTTTCAGTCGAAACTTTTCAAATAAGTTAACCGTAATATGATTGCAGTGGGGTCTTCCACGTAAACGCATTTGGCCGGCGATAACCGAGTCAATTTGATTTTTCTTTATTTTCCCAGTTGAATATTAATCCCGCCGCCGAACGTATCTCCCCACTGGGATTCGTCGGAGATCTCATAAACTCTGCCCTCAATAATATCTGTTACTAATGCGATTTGTTTGCCACTGTACACAGCTTCCGCCGCTAAAGAACATGGAAGACACCAATGATTACGACATCGAAAAAGACATTCCCACCATCGAAGAACTGGAAAAGCTGGGTAAGTGCACCGCGGCGCCGCTGTGGCTCTTTTCGTATTCCTCAAAAAACTTTTCGGAAACTTTTCGCTCGCAGGGGAAGTGCAGTACCGGGAAGTGTGCTGGGATCTGAAGGAAAGGGGCACCGTCGGCGAAACGGCGTTACATCTATGTTTGCTGAACGCTACGTCTATACACGCAGACTTGGCCAAAAGGCTGTTGCATTTCTATCCAAAGCTCGTAAATGACATTTACATGATTGACGAGTATTACGGTGAGTTATTATCGGACGATCGAAATAATTTGAACCGGTAAAAATAAAAATGAATAAATTGTATGTCTATAAGAATTCTATTGTGTCTAAAACTTTAGTGATATTGATTTTCGAGTTTTGTCTGTTCTATATACTTCTATAATATTATACCTGTATTAGATAGTCATTAAAATTAATTTGGCAACGTTCCAAATGACTTTACGCATAATAGGTATATTAAAAATCATAATTAAAGTAATTAATAAATGAAAAAATATATCCGTTTTAAAGGGATAATCGAAATAAGATATTCACTGTTGAGTGGAATGTTGAGCACCAGATTTTTAAATATTTAACTAAGTATTTTAAATTTTGAACGTGTTTAGTAAAGGCATATATTATATACCTTACATCTCCGTATTGATATATACGAGCTTACAGATCTGTTGATATACGTATCAGCTATTATAAATGTAAAAAAGTAAAGATAGTAAAGATTATCATAAAAAAAAATATTTTACATTCAGGAGAATCACGTAGCGGGAATGTTGGCCGTTTTCTGAAATGCATGTTGCATGCACTCCCAAAAGCAGCAAACTTTGATAGCCAGCATCTGCTGCGGAATTTAGTCAACTTCGTTGATTTAAATTATTTCCTTCAAATATTACAAGTTGTGAGGGTTGTTGACGCCAGCGAATGTTTAAGATAATATTCCCATAAAAAAAATCATAAAAAAAACATCGATAGTTTAGGAGTGAGGGGTGAAACGTACCTTTCATTATTCATTAATATCTAACCCCAACTTAATCCACTCCGTATAATCAGTACCGAAGTAATAACCAATTGAACCCATGGAGGACCCTGTGTATTCATATACAGTCGAGACAGTTTCGAAACAGTACTCCAATTTTTTTATTGTCCTTTAAGTGTTGGATATTAAGTTGTTTTTCTGAGGTGTGTAACTCGAAAAATACATATAAATGGAATCTATTTTTATTCCACTACCTAATATTTTAGGTATCGAGACTTGACTGTACATACTATACTTCGATATTAATTAAACTATATGTTTCGCCACCGCGTGACTGAAGAAAATCTATATACCACTGCAGTTGTGGTTAATAAACCGATTTTTAATGCAGGAGAGAGCGTGTTGCACATGGCCATCGTCAACGAAGATCCGGCCATGGTGAAGGTACTGATGGACAGTGGTGCAGACCTGAACGAACGGTGTTTCGGGAACTTCATGAGCACCGAAGATCAAAAGGCTTCTAGATCGGATTCTCTCGACCACGAATGGGTGAACCTGTGTCCCGACACCAATTATGAAGGGTAAACGACGTGTAGAGGGATTGAGTTAATCACCACGATTTTTCACACGACACCCTTATCAAAATATCTCTTCTATTATTTAAATCCCAAGTACACATTAATATGAAAACGTTTGGTTCAATATAAGATATTTGTATCCTAAGTTTTTTTGTGTATGAAAGTCATGTTTTGATTTTGATCGTCATCGTTTTAAAATCCAAAATCACACGAATGCAATAATTCACCTGCAACGAACACGTAAATATGTGCAAAATAAACGGTTTTCTAAATCGCAGGTACGTGTACTGGGGCGAATATCCACTGTCATTTGCAGCGTGTCTCGGCCAGGAGGAGAGCTACCGTTTGATGTTGGCGAGAGGCGCTGACCCAAATAACCAGGACACCAACGGCAATACGGTTCTGCATATGCTCGTAATTTACGAAAAAATCGTAAGTCAATAATAAACGAAATAATATTATATTATAATAACAACTATTATATACCTATTGGCTATTCTAATACATGATATGCAATAAATGTCACAAACATGGCCCTTTTAAGCCAACAAACCGGATCCTTAATCCCTGATAAGCATCGGCTGCCTCCGCCAAGATGTATATGTTCTTGAAATTACTTGGCTGCAAAATATTATTGTTTTAAAACCATGTAATGTAACGATATCATATTATGTGTATACACAAAAAAAAATGCTTTAATTGTGACATAACTAACGTAAACAGCAGACATGTATTTTATAAATAAATGAAATTTGGAATTAAAAAAAGTACACTTTATATCACAGTAAAGTGTTAGGTTGAAACTTGAAGTAAAGTCATTAGTTCATAGTACAAAATATAATATTATAGTAATTATAATAATAGTAGGTACCTTGGGTACCTCATCTGTATACCTACCTAGGTTCATTTCATACAAATATAAGTTGGGGGACGGAATGGCCGCGCGGACTAAGGCGTCGGTTGCGAGGCTCACCGACGCCGGTTCAAAACCTCGGCTGAGGGCTGCATTTTTCTTCTGGCAAGAAGTGCCGCCATCCCCAATCGGGCATGGTAGATATCTACGGGTGCTCACTAAAAAATCTGCCAAACTAACAAACACACGTATTTTACCTACACTACCCTCCCCCACAGTTAAAAACCACTCAATGGCCTAAGTTGCCGCTGGTTAATTAATATAAAAAAATAAAAAATACATATAAGTCATATATGCAAATTAGTATTTTAAATAAAATATAAATCTCATATCGCGATCTTATTAAAATATTTTAAAATGTAATAACAAACATTAACATGAGTCAAATTTGTCCACCTATCTGATTTATCTACTCTTTGCTACCGGGAATGCCAAAGATAACAAGGTGGATTTTTTAGAGGACAAGAGTGGATGAGAGTCATTCAATAAGGTTTTAAAGGAATGAAAGGGAAATAGGTATCACTGTACATAGTCGAACGGTCTTTGCAACTATTTACGTATACCTAAGGGCTGTTACATTAATTATTCTATATTATTTCTTAACACATAATATATAATATACTGCAGCATAAAATTAAAATTATTGGTTTCCAAACCTTTTTTTGAAGGAAACCGAACCTATTTAATTTCTGGCAGAAACAGTCAATATTAATTTGGCGGAAACGGATCTTACCCGTAGTATATAATATATACCTACTTTTGGCCGACTTATGTCCCGCGTGTGTTTAATTCCCACGTGACCAAACAGGACGCATTTCACTTTGTGCTTTCCATCGATCCCTCGCTATACTACGAATAACCTTCACTCCAAGCCGACTCCATCACAATCAGCGTAATCATTATTATTTTGTACTTCGTATCGCCGTCTTAACCTGCGCCGTGTGGATAAACGACGTCAAAAAAAAAAAGCGAAAACCTTCGGCGCACCGAAAATAATATATCGCCGCACATCATCCCCCGCACCCACTTTGTACAAGACCCGCACGCCGTATAAAATATATTGCACGGTGGTACCTGTGGATAATAAATAACCGGAAATCCGACTTAGCATAAAGTTAAAACACAAACAATGGACAGCGGGAATACACGCGCGACGATCGATAGTTTTATTTTTCGCGTATTTGGCGGTGGTCACCGTTCTTAAACAGCTAATGCAGGGCTCGTTCTAATAATACTAGAAAAGGCTTATTCACCGTATATGAATTTGCTTTTTAATCCCGACGCAACACGTGTGTTGGACTGTTAACACTTCACTCGGCGAGCGTGTAAAAAGTTCAAAAAACTAATTCCGGTCGCGTCAAATACTTATACGAAAATATCATGGTGTTTTTATAAACCCGCTTTCTGAAATATTGTATACCTATAATACCCCTGTACGCACTATAAAAGTACCTACATCAAAACCATTATTAAACTTTCTTCCACACACGGTCGAAATCGCGTGTTATATTCTCGCCAAACAAATCTCGCAACACACATAAAATATAACGAGTTATATCTATACATACAAAAGGAGAAGTCCCGACTGACTGATTCGTAATCAATGTGCAGCCAAAACTACTGAACCTATTCATTTGAGATTTTGAAGGAATGTACAAATAATACTATGTGTGTATATAGGTGCCATATAAGAAAGGTTTTCGTGAAATTCGCTTTTTAAAGAGGAAGTCCCACAGGAATTTATTGACTCACGAAAAACTAACATCTCTTTGATTATAATATTGGGTTGCTATTGGTTACGGAAAATAAAAAAGTAATTATGACCTGTATTTTAATAATAACTCGTCAAAACTACCCAAATTGAAAATTCTGTATAGCTTACATTTAACGGAGTTTTAAGACTGGATAAATTATTTTATTGTCACGAGCAAGACCGTACAGGATCAGCTAGTGCCTAATACTTGTATATTATTCATATATTTATATACAATATCATCTATATATACCAAATACCACTCACTCACTGATCTCTACATCTCCGGGATCGACTAAGCTTTTTATTTATTTATTTTGTTAAAAAAAAAAAAAAAAACGCACACCGAAAACTTACATTAGTACTGCATCTAGTGTATCTGGATATTGTAGTAGTGGAGATATAATTTTTTTGAAGAATAAAAAAAATTCATCGTTTAGGTAGGTACATATTATATTATCGTTATTGTGGTGCATCAAGTGAGTGCATCTGATGCCACAATATATACCGGCAAGGCATAAAGTAATTTTTTTTCGTTCGCCAACCATTGACCACACGATATTCACCAAATACATTATATCTATATTATAATATGTACCTTGCTATCGTCCACGACGCGTGATAAATATATTAGCCGCCGGTAAAAACGGGATGTAATAAATAAAGGAAAAGGCGCAAAAAAAAAATGTACAACACAAAATTCCTTCACGAAGGGGATGGGTCCAAGACGGGACGTGCCAGTATTTTCGATATATTATTTTATAGTATAGGTACAGCGGAGGCGAGAGATCCTTCAGAGGGTATTATATAGCAGTGGCGAGGAGAGGAGCCATTTCGGAAAAAAATGACGAGCGCACTCCGCAAGCATACTCGTGATGATAATAATGTGACGTATTAAATAATAAATAGATCTCGGTCATGGCGTCCGTTATTTTCTGCACCGAACAACCAGATGGGACACTTTTAGTCGAAAAGACACTCCAGAACTGCTTTTAGACACTCGAGTTTTACACGGATTCTTATGGGGGACAGATTTGTTACACCTGCTGGCAAAACCGAGCTGCTGGTATGAAGATAATTCCCATTATTTCAACTTTTAGCGTCTCTGAATAAAAAAAAAAATAATACATTTTTTCTTACATTTTTTACGTTTAAAAAATAAAATGCTAAAATTCAGCTTCATGTTTCAGAAAACAAGTGAGTGGTTTCTCTTTTGTTGCTCCGAGCAGTCACCTAGGACTGAACATCTGGTCCATGGTAAAATAGAATCAGTCTGTAGCACTTGTTCTTAATTTCATTTCATTATATTGATAATGATATTGATACCTATATATACTATACTGATTCCTAGGTATTAATCTCATAGGGTCTACTTTTGGGGTGCCTCGTTCACCACAATACATCTAGCTATAATCATTACTAGGTATTCGGTATTATTTTCGTTGACAAAAGGCCCATTCGGTGGCTAGACATTAATGTATTTTGCTTATGGTATTATAACTAGGTATGTTGTTTTTGGTATCTCTTGATATTATTATATCATCTGCGTACGCAAGCACAACATTGTTATCATTCCTCTCCAATTCATAATTAACTGATATAATAATATAATATATATAACTTTTTAAATCGCCAGGTTAAAACGTATAGGAGACAATACATCACCCTGTTTTAATCCAGACATTACGATTGTTCTATAATAAAATATATTATTATAACTCATAAACGACCGGCGAATGACATTCTATAATAATAATATTCTATGTTTGTTTGCGTGTTTCCGTCAGTCGACGTTCGACATGGCCTACGAAATCGGGGCGGAACTCAACATTAGGAACGTGCAAAATTTGACGCCACTCACGCTGGCCGCGAAACTGGCTCGGATCCAAATGTTCTTTCACATACTCAAAATCGAACGGGAAATTTATTGGCAAATCGGTAAAAACAACTATAATCGCTTGCACGGACCACAGCACCCGCGTATTACATCACACAAATATATATTTATCTATAATATTATAATATACACACATACACGGGTAGTTAGATAATAATTTATGTATGCGTAGTGCCGTAGTGTATAATATGTATATGCGTTGTATAACATATACCATGTACGTTTTGTATAAATACATGGGTATTGGGTATATACAGGGCGATATAGAAAACTCTGGCTAAACTCCACGAACACACATTAGTATACAGTATAGGTGCACTTTCTCTATCACTTTCGCTTTCACTGAAAGATGAGTGAATTCCGACTCGATTACTAAAAATCACTTTTTTTTACACATTTATTTAGTTTTTCGATCTTAATTTAAAACTGTAACAAAGCTCTAGTCAGTGGTATTTTAATAAATACCCATATTTATGCTATAAAATATAAAATAATTATTAGATTTAGAATTATTTCAGTCTGTTTATACTTAATTTTATATTATAATATTATTAAAAGTATTTCCACAGTAGTTTTCATAGGTGTAAAAATATAATACGATAAGCATTTTTACAAAATTGATTTTGGTTAATTAATTTATAAAATAATATATTATAAATTATTTATTCGAAAACTATTATCTCGACACTTAAGACTATCACCAGATATTTGAATAACTTAAATAATATATTAGTAGATTTTTATCTAATAAATAAGTATTAGTATTCAAAACTACAGTAGCTACCTGTAACAGGTCTAGTTGCTCTTTAATTTTTAACAATATTCTGGTAATCCGGCTCAATATATAGGCAATATAGGTGCATTACTGCGTAGAATATTACTTTTTGAATTGTCTAACTGACTTGATTTATAACACTGTGCTACTGTTCATGTAATATAATATTATTATTATATATTAATTTTCAATTTCCTTGTTTTCAGCTATACTGATTTTAAATTACCAAGAATCATAAGAAAATAGTCAAGTAATATTCAAAAATTCGTGATCTTAAGTAATATCCCTCTGGTCGACGATTGAAGTTATGGAATACCATCTCATTAGAATAATATGTTTACATTTATTATTTTTCAACATTGTATTCTCACGCGTGTAATACTTGAATCTTTTAAATGACATTTTATGTTGTGTCACGTTAAAATTTTAAATTCAACAAGTCCTAGAGTGTATAGGTGTTATATTATGTTTTAAATTACATCCAAAGAAGTTTATTATTACTGGTGGACATAAATATAATAAATTACACCAGTTATTTGCGTATATTTGATTGTTTGATGCTTCCTTGTGATTTTCCAACAATAATACAACGACTTACGTAATGTTTAGGCAGTATCACTTGTGCCGCATACCCCCTGACTCAAATTGACACCATCGACAATGACACGGGGCAGATCAGCAGAAACTCGGCACTCAACTTGGTAGTATTTGGCGTAAGTCTACAGACTATAATATACATATATAATATATTGTATCAAATTAAGATAAAAATTAAGATTAAGATTGTTAGCAGAAGTCGAGACGTACCGTTATAATTTATTATATTATTTAATAATATTTAGATTATTATGTAAAAAAAAAAACTCTAAAAAATAATTTAATGTCTAAATAATAATATATTATACGGCCACCGTTAGTGGTTCATCAAAAACATTAACGTTTCGGTTGTGTTTTAAAGGAAAGTCCGGAACACTT
>WHPZ01590331.1:0-29481 GCA_016617965.1 Macrosiphum rosae
TTCGTTCAATGGAAATTTGATTTTATTAATTGCTCTAAACTGAATGGATTCTTTTCAAAATACTTCGTGGAATTAAAGGTATGAATATATAATACCTGCTTACAAAGTAGAGTTTATTATTTTGTAAATTAAATGATTCTTTTTTTAGGAGAAGAGTAATAATAATTTACAAGTAATAGAAACGAAACAAAATAATATTTCGTTTGAAGACCTCAAATCAAACACTGCGTATGAATTGAAAGCATTTATCAAAAACCATATTGGATATAGTCTTGAACATTTTCTATCTATAAATTTTACGACTAGATTTGGGAGTAAGTGCTAAATAAATTTGATACATAATATGTATGTATGAATTTAAAATTTTAAGTATCTGAAGTTATTCATTTTTGAGTTATATTATAACAAAATACATTTCGGTAAAAACGAATTTTGTGTAAACAATTCTATTTCCCCTTCATTTTTTTTTTTTTGTGTTTTAAAATTATTTTATTAAGTAATGAGAATTGTCTACTTTTAACTCCCCGAAGTACCAACTCATGTTATTTTAAAACTATTAAAGTCATCGCTCGACTCAGAATCTAAAATAAAATATAAAAATGATTTTAATTTTTTATGTTTACATACGAGTGCTTAATTTAGGATTATGTATATATTTTTCTAAATAGACAACTGCAGCTAATTCGAAATTTCTAATTTGAAAATTGGTATGTCATATTAAACTACTATAACTGTATAAGTAAATTGTTTTAAACTATAATTCCACTAATATACGTTTACTGAACTCTTACATTAATAGTTTTAGGACAAGTGGACGATTTAATGGTGTACAAAAAAGCTATGAAGAATAAAGTGGTTGGACTTCGTTGGAACTATCCAGATGATTCGAGTTTAGATGGATTTATAATTTCATATGATGATATCTCATTTATTGGACACGAAAAAAATGTTACTATTGTTCCACCAAGGAAGTGTTCAGCTTGGCCAGAATATTTCTGTCATACATTTTATGATTTGAGTTCTAGTAAAAATGTTACGTTTAAAGTAAGAATATTGTATAACAAAGTATAAAAATTCTAATATATAAATAAATGTAATGCTGTATCTAATTGTATTATATTTATTTTTACTACTTGTGTGCTATAGGTTCAGGCCAAGTCAATAGATTATCCAGGAGGTGGTTTATCTGCGTCTATAAATTTCACCAACATTGATGGGAGTAAGTTAGATTTATGTTCACACGTAAACTATACCGAATTTATATATAGGTAACGCAGTAATATGTCATACTCTGTATTTTTACCGTAGTACCCGATCCTCCAAGTAATGTGAAAATTATCGATATTGGAAAAACATACTTTACTCTTCAGTGGGATATTCCATGGGTATTCAACAGCGTATTGAAAATGTTTGTAATTAATATTGAAGAAATATCAAAAGTGGATATGAGCCAGTGTTGTGTTAACATTATGCCGACAGAAATTGCATTCGATGAAGAATTGCCATCTTACAACTATACGGTATTATAAACTCACTTTTTAAATTATAATGTTGCTTACAAGTGTATAATGCACGGTTGCGTTCTATACTCCGTAATTTCCTCAATGAATTATCCTTAAATTACTACCATGTGGTTCATTTGACTATACAAACATTTTTTTTTTATGTGTAACGTCTTAACACGCTCCCCTTTCTAGAAAATGTATGACAGTAGATGTATTTTGTGCAAACGAACTAAAACATGTTACCGCGTATAACGAACGCAAATTGCAAACGGCTAATCTCAAGCAACGACTTGACCCATTTCAATAAAAGTTATATCAATAGTTTCCTTAGACTCGGCAGATGTTTTTAGCTTCTTTTATTCAACCTCTATAATAATCTGCTATAGGCTGGCTGCCTGGCTCATACAAGAATTTTTCGTTTTGCCTCAAGAAAATTCTATATTTTTTGTTTATATAATTGGTGTTGCCATTGGTTATAGATTATAATATTACTATTATAATTAGGTATTAGAAATATGACATATTTTTAATTTTTTTCGCATTAAAAGCGTTTAGATGTTTACATACAAAACAATTTTACCGTTAGTACTGAATAGATCACAATTTTTTTTTAACATAATTTCAAGTTGTTAAATAAAACATTTTTGTACCTACCTAGGTATTTTTAATATTTTTACTTTTTGAAATGATAACATAGGTACGTTTCTCCTGAAGTAGAATATTATTTGGGTATTTCGATTTATAAACATCATAATATGTCAGACGAGTATATAGTAATGACTTATGACTTATGACTATTTTAAGTTTCGATATACAAAGTCGATTTTATAGAGCTAGTCCACTTCCACTACACTCTTCAAAACTTTTAACTCTTAGAACTTATAAGCTTCAACTTACAAATTACAAGTCCATAATTCAATTTTTATATTATATAATTAATATTCTGGCTTTGAAATAAATAATTAAAAATATTTGTTGTTGGTATAAAAAAGTAAAATTTAAAAACATAGTAACGATAAAAAATGGTGAAACAAATATAAGTAACTAAATAGTAGTTAGGTAAAAAAAAATATTTTCAATAACTTAAATACGGTTTTTTTTTTATAAAAGAATTACTCTGTATACTTATATGTTGTACCTATTTATTCGTTATTTCCTCAATGTCAACAACCTATGGACTTGTTCGTATACAGTTGCTGCAATCATTATAATATTTTCAGTACTCATTGTCGTCAATAATCTTTCCTTTTGATTCATTCTATTGAAGTCTATCAAGTTTCAATTATATATAAAGTGTGTTTATAACTACCTATATATTGTACTATTTTAATCATATACAGGGTTTCCATGAGGGTTACCCATTAGCTGTAAAGGGGTAATCGCCGCCCGGACAAAAACCGGGTTTTTGCCGCTTTACATGTAAACTAAAAAAATTATTAAAAATCATGAGATTTATGATAATAAAATGTTGAAAAGTCTAAATTTTTACGGAATTAAGGTCTATAAAATGGCTTCCTTCGATTGCTCCAACTTAATAAAATAAAAAAAAAATGTTTTTTACTTTTTTACAAAAAAATAAAATATGAGTAGTCCTTGTCTCTGCGAGTCTAATAAAAATGTATGATATATTTATTATCTCAGGAGATATCGCAATGAGTAAATCCCCGTGGCACACTCTGTATATACAATAGTTTATAATATTGTATAAACAGTAAATGGCTAACTACTATAGTTATTAGTTACTAGTTTGAACTCGTGGTTGGTGCTGTCTAATCGAATAATATAAAACAAATTTTAATTTAAAGAGAAATATACTTATAGAATTCTGTGGAATATAAATAAAAAAAAAATAAAGTAAAACATGGTTTCGTCGAAAACCTAGCTCATTAAAATTAGGAGTAGGTTACTGTTACTATAATTTGACATGGTTCGATTAATGCTTGAGAGAGAACGATATAGAATTATAACGGAAAACAATGGTTACCTATACAATATAAAGCCATAATGAGTAATCTTTGACTTATCGATATAGTACGTAAGTAACTTTCTTATTGCAGAGTACCAATAGTAATATGTCAATGTTATTGAACTGTTGAATGGTACCGTTTCCGGGTTTTATTGATAAAAAATTCGAACGTGAATAACATTTTTAGGCCGTTAAAATAATAGTTAAATTGGCAGACTATCCAGACCGGAAACGGGAAGCGTTATAATATAATATTACCATAGTAGGTATGAGACAATGTTAAATTGTCTACATAAAAGTAGGTAGGTTTTTTTTGACAAATATAAAAATGTTGTTTGGCTACATATCATAGAGTTTGTTCTAATCGCTGTCTATAAGGACATTATAGGTTATCGTACGAGTAGTTAGAGAATAATCATACACAATTAAATAATTAAAATAAATATTTAAGTAGATAATGCGACCTATTTTGATACGTATGTACGAATCCAGTAAACGTTTAGTTGTTATACGCATAATATAGGTAATATTACTGCTGTATTCAGTATTTGGATGCTTTAGTATTCTGATTATGAGTATCCAACAGTAACTTATATTATACAGTTGGCCAAAAATCAGGCGTCAATAATGAATAAATATTACAACAAACCACAGTTTTTATCTAAAAAATAAGATAGTTAAACTCAGCTCGTGTTTCGTTTTACAAATACATATTGTGTATAATGTATATGTCTTTTAATTCCGTTCCCATTCAGCCACGCTTAAGTAGGTTAACACGATAGGCATAATATTATGGTACAAAGTTGTGTTTTTAGTTTCACCATAAAGTGTGAGTTTTTATTATTATTATTTTTGAAACACGAATGTATTATATGAGACAAATTTATACCTACGTTTATTTTACAGCTAACTGGGCTACAACCAGGCTCAACATATTCAGTTGGGGTGTTATCAGTATCAAAATCGTTGTGGTACAGTTCTCCAGCAAAAGTTCATGATGTTACAACACTTTTAGATGCATAAATTTATAATATCACAAAATATATATTGTTAATCTATATCTAATTATTTCAAAATATGATATTTATCTACAACTTATATAACATAAATAATTTATATATATAAAATATATTACTTATTATATAATATAACACTATAAACACTATGTAATAATGTCCAATAAGACAGAGAATATTACTGTCAATGGTTTTTCTTCTTTAAATATTACAAAATTAAACCATTTTTTTTTTTTTTGAAAATTAATAAAACAATCGTATGTTTTGAAAAATGTACTTTGTTTTATTTTACCTAGTATGATTTACAGGAAAAAAATCTGTTACCTACAGGACGACTTCAAATTTGTACCAAATAAAAACTCAATACGATACCGCACAATTATTAAATCATGATTGTACATTTTTTCATTTTTACAAGAAACTTGAAAGAAGTGCACCATTTGATTATGAAATAATATAATAATTTAAAAAAATATTAGGAAAATAGGTAACTTCTCTGATATACAGTAGGAGTCAAATGGAACTCGTCATTGAGTAGATCACTGAAATGGATGTGTTGAATTCAATGATAAATCACTGCATAGAAACAAAAATTCCGAGTTGAGACTGTGAGCCTATTGGCTATTATGATACAAATATTATGTATTGCTATTAATTATTGTAATAATTAATTTAAATATGAATACATTTTTAATAATGGTCAAAAGTAGTTTTGTTGTTTTTTCTCGATTTTTTTGAAAACTAACTAGGAATTTTCAATGTTGACCTCTCGAAAGCACCATATAGATTAAATATATCCTCAAAGTTGAAAATAAATTTTCAGCGCCAGATAGTCAAGTACTCATATTTTCATTTCCGTGTTTACACGCCATGGAGTTTGAGTGAAATGATAGGTAACCAGTTATAAATATTGAGAAAAGTACAACTAAATTAAAATAATTTAAAACTTGAAATTAAATAATAATGTTTACAATAACAACATTTAGCAGATTTTCTTCAAACAGACTAATTTTGTAAGTTTCCTATAACCCAAAGTATAGTACCTATAATATATTATGGGGTCTCATACAGTTTTGCAGATATTACCGATACATTATTTTTTTTTTTTGATATTTGATAAAATAATAACGATGATAAGTAGAAATATAACAATATACAATAAATTTCATATCGCAGTGAATAATAATAGTTAAAAATGAAACAGGGATCAATTCGGCTCTTCGCTCATTCACAGGTGAAAAACATGCTGTTGGTTGGACCATATCACGCTGTTGCGTTTTTAAAAAAGAAATATTATGCAGGTAGGTATTTTAATTCAATAGAAATTTGGTGGCCGCGGCAAATCCGGAGGCAAATCACCAATCGGATAGGTATAGGAGGCGTACCTATAGCTTTGAATACAATACAGATGATTGACATCTATAGACGTATACTTAATCGTTATGTTATGCACTGCTCTCTGCAGAAATATAAAAACTTTCTAGTACATAATTACTTAAATATTTTATTTACATTCCTCCTATTGTATAATATTTACTGTCGTATTGTTATAAAAATAAGCCAATAAATTTATTTCAAGAATTATGATTACAGGAATGGATTACTTTTATGTACTATTAATATCATTTAACGATGTTATTTTATACGATTGGTTTCTCAATCATAAAATGAGTTTTAAGACTTGAGTAAAAATACACTATAAGGTTATGGTTTTGATTTTGGAAAATTAATTATATAGCCCCCTAGTTTCTTACGAAGTTTCGCCACTGGCACACTAATTATGTATGTGGGTATAATTATAGTAATAACTAAGAAACAATAATTGATATGTACTTTTTTTCATATTCAATAGTAACTACTGTAGTATTACATTTTTTTATTATTTTTGTGTGTGTTTTTGTAATTAAAATAATAAGAAATACAAAATATTATTATGATTGTTAAATTTAAGCAACGATATTTTGATATTCTTTAAATATATTTATAAATCTATAATATTATAATGAACCTTTTTACTGTCAAATCGATAGTTACGAATGCAACTAGGTTTTAAAAAAATGCATGCTGGAACTTAAATTACCTGCTTATATAATGATAACCTTTTAAGTTTTTTATTCGGATGCAACTTACCTACCTACCGATTACAATTTTTGATGCAATTGTATGGGTTGTATTTGAAAAAAAATTCCGTTTTATGTTATTTATAATTAAAACGTTCCACAACTTTTGAGTTTATAGTTATTTACAATTAAAATGTTATTCAACTTTTGTGTTTATTGTTATTTAGAACTAAAACAAGGTTTGCATTTATCGTTATTTAAAATAGTATTAATACCTATTAAATTTCAAAATAATAACTAATAAGGGTAGATAATGGCCCGGATAAGGAATATACTTAATATAATCAATTCTTAGATTGTTTGCTTGAAATAAATGTTTCTACAAACGCAAATAGGTAGATCTTTTAAATAAATAGATTTTAAAATATTTAGTTTTGCGTTATTTTTCGTTTAATGGTATTCTATAAATTACGTTTTGTATTATATTTTGTTTAATGTTATATTATATATTTTGTTTATCTTTATGTTTTGTTTTGAGGTATTTAATTATTTTTGATTATAGCTTTCCGTTTTATTACGTTTACAAATTTCAATCGATTTTTGTCAAATATATTGTTATTATAACGTTTGCAAGCCCTGGTGTCAAGTGAAAGTAGACTCAATATGGCAGGGGTGGCCAATTAATATGTACGTAAAGCTAATTAGCCAATTAAGAAATTCAGGAAATTTTCGGGGTGCATCAAAATGTGGTGTATATCATGCTTATCCCAAGGAAGTAGAGGAAAATAAAATGACAACTAATGAAAATCTCATACATCACCAACATAAAAGACTTAAAAAATACAATTTTCGTCCGTATGGGGTCAATTTTCCGAGGGCCGCTATTTGGTAACTCCTACGATGTTGACCTTTATCCACTATTACCCTTTACGGTATTTGAATGTCATTCAGAATCACCCTTATAAATACATGGGCAAAAACAACATTGATGTGAACTCGATAAAAGTGAAGTAGGTATCGTAACCACGCCTAATAATAGTTCATCAATTATACCTGTCTACAGTAAGTACGTATTATCAATACGATCTATCAATTACCTTCACAAAAAATAGTTCACAAAAAATGGCGTCGATTTCTTTTTTGTATTCAATTTCGTGGAATATGTTTAGATGCCATCAATATTCTGGTCTGATTACCTACTTACTTAAGTAGGTAATTATTATAAAATTAGGTTAACGGGAATCGTTGAACAGTTCACCTCACTTAGACCAAAATGTTCGAATTGTATTCTATTTCAAAAAAGGTAATGTTTGAATTACACTCGATCCGATCATTAATAGGTACATATAGAACTCATAAATATTCATTTTATATGATAATTGCATATTATTTGATGTGTGTCACTATCGATTTAAATCGAAAGATCAACGACGTCCTACCACGACGTTACCTACTATAGTTACTAACAAACGAAAATACTAACTAGTATTTTCATATTATTATTTTGATAATGTGATTAAGAACCTTATATTTAAATTGCCTTTTTTGAGAAAATCAACTCATTTTTTAATTAATTGGGAAAATTAACAAATTTTTAAATTTCAACTATGTAATTATTATAATAAAAAAAAACATAATTATAGATATTAAAATATAAACAAATTATTCTTCTGACCGTCAGACTGGTATTTATTTTTTAATAAATGAATTTAATGTAATGATCGGAACGAGTAGGTTAATTCGCACATTGCCTTTTTAGAACCCCAGTGTAATTAAAAAAAAAACATCTGCAATTCGCCTTACCCTGTTTAAAGCTTGGTCATATGGTCAAACAACTATGGTGTATCGATAGCGGGACCATGGGATACACCTGATTTTTTTTAGTGCTGCGCCTTAGGCGATCTAACAAATACTACCTAATAATAATAGAATGTGTCGTTTGTCAATAGCAATTTGAAATGATTGTCCAAAAGTCTCAACTTTTGTTCAGTGGTAGGCTTCTTAGATAGTGCTCGAATCGGAAAAATAAAAAAGGGGACTCCGAGATTTGAAAAAAATTATCATTTCTTACAATGATTAAACTCAAACCCTAGCCCGTGGGTTACACACCCTCAACCATCCACCTTCAACAGTATGTTTAGTTAATTAATAGTAAATTGTAGCAATATTAAATAATAGACTTTTGACCATAAGATAAGGTATTATACTTATATAAATCCATACTTTTGACAGCGTTATAAATTATCATTAAAAAATCGTTAAATTAAATTTTAATATAATATTATTGAATAAGTCGGTGAAATTTTACGAAATAATAATTACTAAATCACAATACTATTTTAACAAAATAAAGCGTTCTGTCCCACGGTTCTAATGAAAATAATTAGAAGGGGCAGTCTCAAAATATAAAAAATGTATGAGGAGGTGTGTCCTAAGCAATTATATAGCCGGTTGAAAACGATCGATGTCACCAGCTAATTTTTGCCAATTTCAAAGACAACGTACATGTGCGCAATACTGTGACCACGTGTACACCAAACCCAATAAAAAGGTACACGTGTGGTATACTTTGCCTGATATATCCAAATCAAATATAGACACGTTGACATATTATACAACAATCATATAATATGTTGGCAATAGTCGCGTGGTGAATTTTGGAATTTTAATATTAGATGAAGTCTAATATAAAACCCACCAAAATAACCCCTTTAAAGGCATTTTCTGTCATATTTTTAACTGCGCATCGTAGTAAATACTACAACATATTAAATTAGTTCTAAATTATTTTATCCATTGGTAGCCACACCCCACCCCTTATAAAATTCAGTGGTGGCGTGTTGTTATGAAATTTTTGGTTCTTACCAAATGGCAATATATACGTTTAAACGATATCAACTGCGTATGTTTGTATATATATATCAGTGTATGTGAAACGTGTTTACCTTACCGGTTTATCCAAATGACAAACGCCTGTGTATTAGACAATGGTAGGTAATGAGTGTCCTTAATGGACTGTTTCTAACTCCAGTTGTCAACAAAATTTTAAAAGTTGAAAATGTGTTTATTTATTATAATAATTAAAAAGCTATGTACTAAAATAATAGTTTTAAATTTGACATTTTTTTTTTTTATTCTATTTCGTAATAAAAGTATAATCTTTGTAGTTTATATTTAACAATAATAATTGTTGTTAAATTTCACAATAGTAAAAAAACTATTTTTATTAACAAATAGTTGTATTATAATTAAATAAATTGTTTATAAATAATTAATAATTTACGCGATTATTACAGTAAACAATTAAACCTAAAGACTAGGTATAATAATAATAAAAATCGTCAATATCATGCTTAATATGAATTATATTGCTATAGATGCTAATAAATATTGAAGTTTTATTTCATGTGTATGTCCCATCAACTCTGTACAAACATTATGAGATGGATGGATTGTTTAACATAACTAATCATCATAGAAGTTGAACAAAGATGAAGTTATAACTAAAAAAGCTTATTAAAGCCAAAGTTTTTAAAAATTAATTAATTTTCAAACCGAACAAATAATGTTTTATTATATCATCTATCTTATTTTCTAAAAATTATTGAGTTGTTGTAAACACGAATTGTTTTTTTTTTTTAAAAAAAAATCAGAAAATTAATGCATTATTATTTTTAATTATAATAGGTAATAACTATACCTTTGAAAATACTCTTAATATATAACTCTTAAATTAAGTAAATATATATTTTGTACTATAAAAGTTAATATATCTTGAAAATAAAATATTGGATTTAATAACTCCAATTATGTTTTTAACAAGTGATGAGATGAAGCTGAATCGATGTAGGTAATTGTGGCAGCCAATATATAATTATAAATAATTACCCAAGGTCAACGATTTCAGTCACAGAAAACAATTAATTGGATTAGAAAATCAATGATTCTTGGAATGTATGACTAGAAATTGAATGACAAATTATTTAATTATTAAATAAACTTTAAACTTTAAAATTAATAGACTTACATTAAGCCATCCAAACCAATAGTTGAAAACAAATTGACAGAAAAACTGGAATGGTTCTGATTATTTCCGAAAATTCCTTCAAACGCATCTTTTAATGATCTGTAACAACCAATTTTGTAATTATTATTATTAAATTTCGTTTAACATAATATACCAAGGAATAAGGATGATCGACCAAGTATTCTGTTTTCTATTTTTTTTCTTTAACAAACAGTTTATTCAAATTCTGATTTTTTTAATTTTTGAGTGTCTATTTTTTTTAACCTCCGCACACGGGGGACTATAGCACTGTTCCCTTCGACTTAGCATTAATTCTGCTCCTTTAGAATTACTTCCCGTCAATAAATCATTCCCCACAGTATTACTCCCACTCAAATTTTAGATTCTGAGCGGAGCAATGATTTTAATTGATTTTACAATGATTTGTGTTTTTTTTCTATGTACAAGATAATGTAGTCAAAATAATGCTTCAATTTTCCACTTTAGTATTTTGTAGGGAAGTGAATCTAGTTAGTGCACTAGGGAGGTCAAAATTTAAAATTCCCAGTAATTTTCAAAAGAGCCGTAAAAAACAAAAAAAAAAAAATTAAGAAAACGGGAAATTTTACGCAAAATTGGTTTTCAACAAAATCGATTTTAGTTTTTGATGTAACTCTAAAGCAAATTTCCGTAAATGCATGAAATATTCACTGAATGTTTGTATTAACATTTTCTATACAACATAAAATTATTTTTTGACTTGTTTTTAGCTGTTTAAGGGCATTTTCAGTTTCCAATTTTTTTAGTTTTTTTTCTATAAATGTCAATAACATTTAATTTGTTCATTCAAAAAGCATGCACATTTAATATACAAGACTTCTTATATAATGTTACAATAGTAGTTAAAAAATATTAAAAATAAATACGCACACATTTTTTTATCAGCATTTAAAGTTAAAATTTTGATCAAATTTATCGAATTTAAAATTTAAAATATATTTTAAAATGTCTTTAAATATTCTTCCGATTTCCTAAAAGCGGAATTTGAATAAATGCATTATTAAAGGATATAAAGGGAGATAAGTAGACGCGGTGTTCACCCCTGTTTAGCCTAAAACATAAAGATTGTATAAAGTAAAACAATTTATTACTTACGGATCTGTAACGTAATAATTCATATTGTGTTCACCGATATGTTTAACTAACTCGTGGAACAAATGCTTGACAAAATTTCCGGTAGATGCTGTTGTTTGTTTTTCATTCAGACGAATTGTTGACAAAACCATCCAAGAAATTGTGTCAGTATATAGCAGTTGAGCAAAATATTTCGCAACGTTTTGTAATTTTATCTTGTCGAGGCTATTGACAATAGCGTATGTGTCAGTAAACAATTTCTCAAATTGTTCAATTAGCAATCTGTTTAGCTGACAAAATATCTAAAATGAAAACATTACACTTACACATAATAGCCAATAGGTAATACGTAAAAGGTCAATAATTATTTTCAACCATTGTATCTATATTAGTTCATTCTACTCGTATTTTTTTGTGTACGTACTGTAATTATAAGTTGTTTAAATCAAAATAATTATATACCTTCAATTGTTTATGAAATTAATGAAATATTTTACACAAATGATTTAAAATATTTTTTTTTTTTTTTTTTTGAGGTTAAGGCTTCAACTACTAATGGTCATTAGCCTGTGGTACTGTAGGGGGAGTCGGTAGGTTTGTTAACACGTGTGTTTGTGGTGGCAGAATTTTTATTGGGGCACCCSYAGGTTTCTGCCATGCCYCGGAGTSAGGGGGGATGGCGGMACTTGTTCTCCGGACACCGTGACTTGCCCAGAKAAAAATGCCGCCCGATGGCCGGGGATTGAACCAGGACCGGCTGTKCCAAAGCCGACGCGTTAAACCGCTCGGCCACCTCGTCCCCCTTTACATATTTTTATAATCAAAGTAATTTCAAATATTAAAATTAAAAACTCAAGAACTCTGGTTAGTACTGATTCATTTCATTTAAAAATTGAAACCAATAATGTTACATTCATTTTAAGACACGATAATAATTTTTACATTAAGCAATTATAAAAAAAATAACTGTTATTTCTTACTTCTTAGTATGTAGGTACGTATACATAGAATACATTAGGACATTAGGTATAGTAAACAATAATCGATATAAATGCATACTGAATCGTACTTGTGTTATGTGTCCAAGATTCTCAGTATAATCATCATTCTCACAGCAAAGCTCCAAAAATACACAGCAAATATCTTTTTCTTGGCCAGGTTGCAATTTTATTTTCATTAATTGAGAAGCGCACTTTTCATACTTAAATGATGTTGAGGACATTAAGACTTTTACTATGTTTTTTAAAAATTTCGATTTTTTGTCGATTTTTGGATTTCCTGTGCGCTTAACCATCAATTTTGTTTGTGACTCTATAAAATTGTAATTTAAATTTATCTCAGGTTAATATATAAGTAATATAGCGTAATATTCGTTACGCCCTATATAAATATATCGTATACACTAATCACACACCAAGATCGACCAATACAAATATACACACCCAACACTTTTTGATCCATCCAAATTATGACTATTAAAATGACTTATGGCAGTTAGTTTTACAGTAACCATCAACGTGATTGAACTCACTGATATACTTATTAACAGCCATCTTCCAAGACAGTAAAATTCTATTTTAAATATAATAATTACCTACTATAGGAGTTTAAACTAAACGTGTCTTATTATTGATAAAATCTCATACACAGTGCTCTAGCCCCCAGCTACGGAAAACTTATCCACAAGGAATAGTAAACTTTCTTTGGATAACAAGGTTCCCCCGACCACATTGCAGTAGTATAAGTACAATAATTATCGATTTATGAATGTAGTAGTTTCGGTTTTGGGATAACTAACTTTTATAAATAAATACTTACTTTTTCCTGCACCATAGGTATTATAATCGTACATTAATACATATTCATGTTTAATATCTGTTCCCAATATTTGTTCACGAAATAATGAATGCATTTTTTCACAGGCTTCATAATCCGGATCGTAAAAGTAAGAGTCTGTAAAACAAATTTTTAATTTCAAATATAAAAACTATTATTTCAAAGTAAGTATGAGGTATTAAGAACAAGGTAGTAAGACTCATACCCAAATATTGATCTGGAATGAGTGATTGTTTGAAAGAAATATTCAAAGGAACTCTCGAAAGCGCAGGAGGCTTGCCGTTTTTAAGCGAAACAGTTTTTATTAATACGTGAATCATATGTCTAATCTAAAATATAATAAATTATTATCATTAAATATTATTGTTAGTCATAACTCATAAGTCATAGGTATAACACTCATAGCTAGTGCAGAGAAATTATTGCACTAAATAATATTTAGGTAAGAATGGATTGAAAAAATAAACAATATATATTAATATAGTATAACTCTTTGATAATTATTATATTATACAAACCAATTATTTTTAATAAAGTTATTATTAATTATTGAACATCTTTATCAGTTAAAATAACATTTAATACCACAAATATCTTAAAGTATGTGCTATTCAAATTTCAAGTTGACATTAAACATGAAATCGATTATTTAGATACTTAATATTATTATATTAAAATAATATATTTCATCAATAGTAAAAAACTATTATAGTATTTTTGTATTGTATTGAAATGCACGCCAACAAAACAATTAAAACAAATGAAATAATTTTTGTAATCGGCCATTATTAACTGTTAAATTTGAGTTTACTTATTACGCACTTTTGGTGTAAATGTATACTATGCTAGAATACAAACGTGGTTACTAGGTAGGTAAGTTGAAAGGATCATACAAATTGCACTTTGCGCAAGGTTAATATAGAAATAGATAGCACAAGAACGTAATACAGTTCCTGGATATTAAATTGTCGAGACATTCTACGTGCACATGCATATCTAAAACTGAACGATAAAAATAAACAATAATTATCATGATACCATTTACCTTTCTGAAAAACCGTATGTTGTACAACGATTTTTCTTGGATAGTATCTAAAATCTCATTGAGTTCTGCCGAACAATGTTCCATCACTTTATGCCCACATGTATTTAGAATCACAAAATATGCATCAATTGAATCCTGGTTGGGTTGTTTGACGAGAAACTGTAATAATCTTATTGCCACAATCGGAGCAACCTGTAGGTATCGATTAATATTTGTCAGTGTGAACATTTTCAAAATATTAGGACAGTTTGAAACTTACTACATCGTAATTAATCAAGTACGAAATAAATAGAACTGATGCTAAATATTTACATTTTTCTTTCTTTTTATTTGCATCACAAAATTGGCAAAGACATCGTGTCAAGAGTAACTCTCCTACTGATGGAACCTAAAAGTACCAAATTAAATTTATTAAAAATTGTGTTATATCGAACAAAGTTAAGCTACCTACCTCATCGTAGATAAGGGAAATAAACAAAGCATATATGCGAGTATCTCTGGTTGAATTTAATTGAGCTTCCATAATATTCTTGCAAAGTATACCTTTACCACGCCACAGATTTAAACGTACAATCTTTTTTTTAATTGCATAGGCTTTGGCATCTGAATCCACATGCTTAATTAAATTAGAGATAGAGGTTTCTAATACATTCCAGGAAGTTGTCTGATATTCTTCGCTAAAATGAGCAAATAATTAATAAAGTAAAAAATATAGAATATATTGTCTATAAGCTAACAAATCGATTATTACCGGTAGTCATAACAAAAATTTATTAGTATAGGTACCTACTTACATAGGTAATATATACTACCTATACTTATAGGCGCAACTATGGTAAAAATTCTGGGGGAGGGGTAGGCTACAGCCCACATTACAAAACTATTTATTATCCCCTCCAAACAAGTTTGTGAATCAGCATATTTGTCTATCATATTCAGTAGGCCCGATTCTATTAGCTATAAAAATTTTAAGAAATCTAAAATGGGTGAGGTAAAACCATCAGTAGCTCCTAGACTATATTACTAAAGTCAATTTTAAACATTTTATTTCGATATAAATTTAATAGAATGTATTTATATATGTTATTTTATTTATTCAAAACCATAAAATATATTGTACTAAAAGATAAATTTATTTTTTAAAAAATAACATCACTATTGACCGATATCTATATATTATTTTTAATGTTGCTGAATCTATTACAACCTCAATTATATATGAACATACTATTATATAGGTAACTTAGATTAGGTTTGGATAGTAATTATATAATAATGGGCACCTACATAACTTTCCGAAACTATATTAACCTAATACTATAGGTGTTTGTGTCAAAGGTATAAGTGGCAGAATGAACTCAATAAATAACTATTGTTAATAGATATATGGGCTAAATAATGGCATATTTTTAAGTATTTTTTTTTAGAGTTTATAAGTACCTCTGTTATAAATAAAAATTGTAAAAGTTACCTCTGCTTGTTTACAGTGTATTCCGGAATAGCTTTTAGTTGACTGACTCCTTTTTTTGACCCTGTAATACAGTATATTACTTTTATCAACACATTAACAGTATAATTTCATATCTATATTTTGCCAAATCTATAGTATGTTTTCAACAAATAATAATGTACTGCCAAATCTATTTATTTCTTTCATCGAAGATCGAAAACAATAGGTAGCGTGGATTATAATTGTATGGCCTATAGTAATTTTATTAAAATTATAACCGAAGTATTAACAATTAATATTTAAACAGTAATAAATAATCTTGTTGTTTTTGGTACATACACATCAACAGACAAGAACTAAACCCTAAGCTCTAAACTATAGACTTTAATTTAAGTTGTGTGTACTGTGTTAACTTCATTAGGTACGGTTTATGGTTGGAAAATACAATAACTAATTTAGTCTAAAGTCTAAACCATGAGATAAGTGTGAAACATCAGTAAATTAATAGCATGCGTATAATATAGACTACCTATAGTGTACGTAGTACCTACACAATAAGAAACAAATCTATCAACCTTATAATTCACAATATTATGTATGGACCCTACCTATGTACAATCTAGATAACCTAGCTAGGTTCAAAATAGGTACATATCCAGATCGACGGTAGTAGCACGAAGCTAAGTAAAAAAAAAATAAGCTATAGTAGCCACTATAGCGTATATTAACAGGAGCCAGTGTTTACCATTGAAAAACAGTGCTAATTTGTGCTAATTCCTGGCACACTCCACAGGGCCAAATGGCTGAACACATAAGGTCATATTTATAAGGTATCAATCGATAAGAAATATTGTGCTGATGGGGAACTCGCAAGCAGATTGGTTGGATGGCTTAAATGTTACAACCAAAAATGGTTAAGTACTTTTAGGTCCGATTTTTCGTTAGCGACGAAAATACCGTAAAATATAATATTGTCCCCCCGACCCACCACTTATCTATCTCACAACTCTCGACACTGTGGCAGCATTCACTCTAAATCACGATATCATATTATTAAAATTTAAAACTACGTATTTCTTGTAGTGTACCTACTTGTCCGTAACCAACATAATACATTTACGTAAGTGTTTAAAGTGTTTTACAAAAAGTTATTACTTAATAATATTCTATCTTAAAGCACGTTATTTCTTATTTATAGTCACGTAACAATGACTAACAAATAATATTATATCAACAAAAAATTTGTGATATTCCAACAAAAACGTTATGATATAATTGTATAGCCAAGTTTTTGAACTATAGATATAATTTATGTTAAAATAGTCTGCCACAAAAATTAAGTTAGCTTGGTGACTTATAAGAGGACGCTACACGGAAATTTGAAGTCTCCGTCGTATTTCGTAACATTTTAGTTTAAAAATTAGGGTGAATTGACCTCTTATAAAATTTAAACATAAGATATATTTATCGTAAGAGGATTTTTTATTATGTTTAAATTTTGAGGGTTTTAAAATTGTAAATTGTTTGTAGGTACATCTTAAAATACTCATAACTCGCTCTACAATTAAAATATAACAAAAAGCCTAAGATATTCTCTAGGTAATAATCTTACCTTTGAATTGTATCATAAGTCAATTCACTCTAAATTTTAAACTAACGGAGCTAAACGTGATCTTCTGAGCGTAAAATTTGGTATGTTACGCGCACTTGTAAGACTACGGAGACAACAAATGTCCGTATAACGTCCTCTTAAGTTACAAATTTATAAATACTATTGACTAATGAGTAATGACTAATGAGTACATAATAATATAGTCTACTATGGTTGAAATAAGTATTGTATTACTAATTAAGTGTTTTAAAGTCGCCAAGCTAAGTTCAATTATTTAGCAGACTATTTTAACATAAATTATATCTATAGTTCAAAGACTTAGCTATAAAATTATATCACAACTTTAAGAGCCGTTTATTTATACCTGGCGTTTTTTACACGGAGTTTGTCGGAATGTTTATATTATGTATTTTATACACTAAAACAATTTTTAAGAAATTTGCAAAGAATATTGAGAATTTGTGACATCCACAGTGTGATTAAAACATTAGCGATGGTGAGCAGGAACTTTTCGAGAGCTTAACACCTATCTCTTTTACAATTTAGTGGATTAGAAGCGGTGTTTTTCTGACTCTGTTTATTGCACGTGCTTGATGATTAAAATCGTGTTTTATTTTCAAAGTATGTACAGACTTACAGAGGGGACAATCTGGGCATTTCCCCTCCCACTGGACTAGGTACCATATAATATACTAAAACGCCTTTAAAATATTCTGATGATCTTCACATACCCACTCGAATAATAGTCAGTAAATAAGTACCCAACATCGAATTTAATTGATACGAAATAGCATTCCACGTAAAAAAACCTATCAGCGAGTTTTCGAATCAGTAAAATACTTTTGAGAAAATTATACCTAATATTAGGTATAATGTTACTACTGTTAATTTAATCAATTTTTATTTTATACATTTTTTTTTTTTTTTTGTTATTCCCTTTGAGACTTCATGATTCAAACATTTACACATAATATCCATATTATCCATAAATCCATAATATCCACATTTCTATAAACAATACTAGATAATAATACTTACGCACTAAACGCACATACAATTATGTGTGTGTACATATAATATGAATATACTATTCTTTACTTAAAATTATAAAGTGTGATTTTATAAATTAACAAATATTTCAGGTTATAAACAAATATGTCTCACGATTTGTTTACAACAATACACTGTTCGAAGGAATGTTTTAACAGATACAACCAAATCTGCTGTTAGAATTTGTATATTAGTGTTTAAACGCTTATAGGGCAATAAGTAGGTAACCTTAAGCACACATAAATAAAAATAATTATATGTAATTGTTATCGAGCGCGCATTGAAAGCAATTATACAATTATTATAATAATACAATGATTTCTGATTAATGGTTGCCGGGGAAAGAGGGGAGGGGGTATCATCAGTTGCGGTGTTATAATTTCTAAGCTCTCATACATAAAAAAAATAAAAAGTTATGCATTGTTACTTATAAATAAAAGAAAATGGAGGAAATTTGAAGTTTAACTGTAGCAAATTTGTGATAATAATATAGTAGGTATATTTTCAATTAGTTATTTAGAAACATAACATATTATACCCAAAGCATTTTAGCAATACTTTCCTGAAAATATGGTATAGCCATACATAAATGCCCCCAACAGAAAAGAATTTGGTCCGGTATCGCCCTCCCAATAAAAAAATATCTGGCACCGTCACTGCAGGGGATCATCGTTGATAACTACTCTCGAGAAATAATGAAGAATATTGAGGACGATGGGACATTTATTGAGTACCATATTTGTTTACTATTGGGTATAACTGTATAAGAAAACGGTGTAAGAAAACGGTATATCTACTATTATTAGGAATTAACCGGATTATTAACCGAAATTATTCGGAAACAGGACGATCGGATTCGATACACAACCATAATATAAATATTAGGTACGAAACTGTGGAAAGCGGCAGCACGCGAATCTGGGAAAACGGAGGTTGTGCCGGGCACGGGTTCGTGCCGCTGAAGACGGGAGCACTATAATATAAACACGGAAATAAACAATCACAAACACTTACCTGCACTAGGGCAGTAGCGGTAGGTCACGGAGCGGCGGCGCATGTTGTAGTTGAGCAAATGCGATGGGTACCGCGGTGGTGGCGGCAACGGCTTGTTCATGGCTGAAAATCGCGGGCTCAGAGCACTTGAGACGACGAGACGACACACTCGGCTGATGGTATATGATGGTACTGGCAGTACTGTTGGCGCGTGGTGCTCGACAGGACGTGTAAGCGACGATGGCGCGGCTGTACGAATGATAGCTGGCGAACGTGTGTCGTCGTCGTGGTCCGCCGTGTGTACGCCGCCGCCGCCGCCTCTGTTCACTGTGCCTATCGTTTTTGTGGAGCGGGTCGCGGGAGGTCGAGGCGGCCGTATGTCCTTAGTCCTCACTTGGCGTCGGCGGCGACGGCGGCGGCAGTTGTTGGTTCAGTTTGTTCGTGGCGGGGAAAGGGGTGTTGGAAAACGACACGTGTCCTCCGTGACTCATCACCGCTAGCGGCCAATAACCTTGAAACCCGGCCAAGTAAGGTTATTATTATTGTTGATGTTGTTGTTGTTGTTTACTGCGGAATAATGTTTTGAACGGGCCTAGTCGCCTGGTGCGGAGGGAGGTAGGGGTCGTGAAAGAAAGAAATGGGTGCTCCGGTACGCACTTAACAGAGAGATATGCTGCAGCTGCAACTGCTTCTCCGGCAGCTAATGATTGGGGGACTGTTGCAGCTGTGTAACCAAGTGACTTACGCCGCAGACATTTTATTCCTATCATCAATATACGTCTCGATGTTAGCCGATAAATTATTATTGTTTCTTTATCGCGAGATCTCGACTCGACCTATGTCTGCTATGAAATATATTATATTATACGGACCGGCCGAGTTGGGAAGATGGGACCCAATACGTGTAGACTTCAGCGGACACTACACGCCAAAATGGATGCGTGTAAATTCCACATATTCTCGGATAATCGAGTTTAGGGTCGGATTTGTAACTTGTAAATTTCACCTGCACATTTTTTGACATGTAAAAATAAAATAATATGTAAGGTTTAGCGGTACTAAATTAAGTAAAATCCGCCGATATTAAAAAAAAAAAATCAAATGTAAAGGTAAGCAATAAACATGATACTTTTAACGCGTTGTGTAATTAATTTTAAATTGGGAAAGTAAATATGTGTCATTAATATCAAATATAGTTTTAACTTAATCAAAACTAATATCGGCGATGTTTTATTTTACGGGTCAAAAGTTATAACCAGTGGAATTTACATGATTTGACAGATAGAAAAATCGTGCAATCTGTAGAATTTACAATCGCCTCGGTCGACGGCTAAATATTCGAATACCGGTATTGGGATAACGTTTTGGTTATTATGTCATAACAATAATCGACGCTACTGACCGGAGATGCTCTACTCCCGTACCAGATACCTATACTTAGTTTCTATAATACATTATTATTTTGATGAGACGTGTTAAATGGCCGTATATGTCTTTACAATTATTTGTCATATTATTATACAATTCGATAATTATCCGAGGTTATACTCTAATCTTTAAACAAACAAAGTCTTACATTTCTATAAGTTGATAGTTAAAATAATTAATTAGATAGTACCTATAATTGTCTAATTTTCCTCGATGATTTTGCTGTTTCTATTCAATCATCCGATGCTTATACACAGTTTTTACTGTCAACAATCGACATTTACTATAATTTTACTAAAACTTTGAATATATGTCTGTAAGCACCGTTATAATGGTGATTAGTGACGGTCGAATAACTATAGGTGTACACGGAATTCGTTATGTATGTCGACTCAAATACTAATTAATATTATCAATAATATTCATTGTATCGGGTTCAATAAATTGGTCGCGGTTCATAAGATTTAGAGAATACTTTTTGTCAAAGACGTGCTCCACGAGTAGGAATTCGGATTTCAATTCTTAAAATTCATAATAATATAAGGAATTCGTGTATAGGACTTCTCGTATTATACCTACGTCATATTTTTGGTATGCGCTAAACTCGCGTAGATGCGGGGTCGTTGGTGGATATAATATTAAGCCCTCCCCCACTTGAACTCATTACCACCACATCGGCAAGGCATCTACCTAAAATATATAAAAAAAAAAAGGGCGCAGGTAACAGATGAACATAGGCATACACTTCTACTTGTCGACTTCCCACCACACGAGTAGGCTGGATAACTATATACACCCACCAAAGGATATAATTATAGCCACACATGCGTCGAACATATATACGAGGATTCGACAACCCCTCTCGGCACACCTTAAATATAATATTATACTCAATGACAGCTATATAGAGTGCGTACGGATGAAATATTTTATTATTATATTAGGGTGCAGACATTTTGGTGTACCGTATCAAGACGATGTTATCATCATGGCGGGAGTGAATATAGTGTAGCACTATTAACAAAAACCATTTCTTTCGTATATAATATATTATATTCATCAAAAAGCCTTTATTGCCATAACAATTAAGTACCAAATGGTAGTGAGTACCCATACGGCTTACTTTTTACTTAAGATCCATTGTTTTTAATTTATCCAACGCAATGAAGTCATTGAACCTACGACTTTAAGTTATACATTATACCCTTCAACTATAATATAGCAACGTTTATAATTGTATGTTAATAAAAAAATATATAATGGAACATTTTTATTAATATGTTTATTTTGTACATTTTGTGTAAAAGGTCGAAACAATAATAAACTGTTTTGTTCTATTATATTATTATATTGTACTAATATATTATATTATAAATTCTTTACGATTATATTATGTATAATGTCAACGTTTATTTTATAATTGTTTGATGTTGCGTACAAAACTAATTGTTTAACAACCAGATTAAATTCTTATTGGGTTCACACAACAAAGCATTATAGTAATCGTTGACGATAAACTCCAACTGAAAGAAAATTAAACTTATACTGATTTTTATATTATTACTGTTCATAATTATTTTACAATGCTATAAAATTTGTTAGAATCTTCATATTTCAAATATAGTTTAGGTACCTTTGAAGCTTATATATATAAATATATGTATTTAATTTGAAATTATAATAAATGTATAATAAATGTAGTTGAATTTACACACATTACCTGGGTCTTGATTGAAGTGATGATTTTTTTTTTGAAAATATGTACATTAATGATAAATAAAATTATGATTTACAATAATAATGGGTTTCATATGTATAAGTGTATAACTGTATTACCTATATTGATCAATAATAATGTTAATATAATACGAATATTAATTGTAGTATTTAAAAAAAAAAATACAGGCGGGTAACAACAAAAATATGACTTCTTTGTCAGATTAATAAATCAATCGTTAAATCGGACTTTGGATAAATTATTATAAAAATTAGCCTACGTGACTTCGCGAGAACATAAACAAACATAATATTATGATAAAAAAATCAAACATAATACCTACATCCGGTGTGATGATCATTTATATGTAGTCGTTATAATATTCGAAGGAATTAATTTCAAATCATTAAAAAATTTATTTGAACTGTTTCAATATATTATTTTATCACTGTTTAATTTTTTTTTCTTTATATAATATATGTAGTTAACTATATTATTACGAATATTTTTAAACTAAGATAACTCTGGGCCACCACATGAGTTTTTCTCAATGAAGCCCATTAATATTTTTGATATTATTTTATATAAAAAAAAAAAAGTTACATAGTTGTAATTAGATATGCCGTTAGGACGTAAACTAATATATTTGAAGGACATATTTAAAATGTTTTTATTAAATATTATTATTATCCGAATAAATTATTTACGACTGTTTAAATCTTTTGACAGTTAAAAAACCGATGATGTCTAGTTGTAGTCATTGAATTAATAACATCTGCTACACGACAAAAGCATATATATTTATCGAGAAAACAATACACAATAGTAAAAAAATCCAGTGCTATCTAAAGAAGAAGAAAATACAGTTGAATAATGAATAAATATAACATTTAGAATCATTCGATTATTATAATTATTATTATTAGGTATGTGCGAATTGACTACTCTAATGATTATAGTTTAACCAAAAAAAAAAATGAATCCCGAGTAGGGATTGGTTAACTATATACACTATATAGTAAACTTCAGTTGGCTAGGAACAATATGAATGTGCTAATTATACATAATTTTATAATATAACCTCACTTACTGGCAAGTATCTGAGTATCTGTTGGGACGATTTCGAAAACTCGATCTTGAATTTTTAACGAAGCCGTATTAAGATACCGGTTGCGGACGGCGCGATGAACATAATATTGTATTGTCACAAGTGGTGTTTCGTACATTTCATTTGATTATCAACTGTGACCAATTAATATTATACTGACACAACCCGCGCCGTTTGTTTATTTTATTCTATTTTTCTTATTTAACAATACTCTTTGTTATTGCCATTGCAAACAATAATGACCAAATTATAAAGAATGTTTTAATTTGAGGAATTATTTGCTTAGAAAAATAAAATTGTGTTTATTTGTTTTAATTACCTTCTATATTATATATATATATACCTAGCTACCTAGGTGTAAATATTACAAACTATTCACGGCGTACTGTATATACTACAGCCAAAGTATGTTAGTTTATGAATATGACATGTTCGCCCAGTACTCCGGTTAGTCTATTTTATTTTACAACTTATTAAGAAAGTTGCAATCGACTAAACAAAAAACAAATAAATATTTTTTGAACAATATCAACTTATTTATTCATTTTTAGCTTACAATAAAGCTTACAGTTTTCAAAATAAAAATAAAATTGTACATAGTGTGTTGAAATATAATACATGCAACGTGTTTTAAATTATAATATACCTACTCACTATAATAGTATAATATTATAGCCATGGATATTTTTAAATAAGCACATAAATTGGAAAAAAAAATTAAATAATTAATTTACATTCTATTCACCATGTTAAATATGTTTTAGGCTTGTAATAAATATATTGTTAAGTATGTACCTATAAGTTAAAATGACCTAATCTAAAACATTTTACAATTTTATGGAATAATCTGCTTCGATTTTATAGCTTGATCATATATGTATTGGGAATTGAAAATTATTATAAGAAGAAATAATTAAAATATATATCAGCTTGTATGAGACCATTCATTGTTGAGATTATTATGAAATAACTTTGATTGATCATTATGATAATTAACTTATTCAATGTAATTTACATAATCATAAGAAGAAAATATATAACATCGATGTAACTATAATTGTTCTAATTATATCGATAAAAACTTTAAGAGAAACTCAATTTATTATAGATAATTAATACATAATATAAACGACGTACGTACATATATAAATATAATACTATAATAGTACCTACATATGAATTTCGTAAATAATTTTCAAGATGGTAATTTGTGAATTTCCAATCCTATTTTGAAAAGTTATTCTAATGAGTAATAAATAAGTACCTAATAAATATGTATAACAAACATTTTATTTGGAATTCGTTTTTTATCAGTATTATAATATACGATTATTTTTACAGTACTCTTTTTAGCTGAAAATCTTATATATAAGTAGGTATACACTAATAGGTAGGTAAAGATAATTTCAAAAACATAATTTTACATAATAATATAATATTATTCACTTTTAATTTCAACAACAACCAGCCCTCTCAGAAATATTCGAATGAAAATAACTCTATAGACGTGGAAAAGTTTTTATTCTCCCTTTAAACGAAATCTTGAATAGATATGAAACTGTGTAGTTTATTGAGTCTGTAGGCCGTAGGGACTTAATATAATATATCAAAATTTACTATTTCAGGGTTCACTGCATTTTTTATTAGTTCAATTATTATAGAGTTGATAGATTTCCATACGGCGAAAAACCTATATAAGGAGATTGCCTTATATACATTTAATACAACAGTTAACTTACATATTTTGATACATTAATCGTAGGCAAGAATTTTAGGCTAAAAATTATCAAAACAAAATAAATGTAAGCAAAAGCTTAAAACATATTGAGAGCGTACTCATGCACACGTGTTGTCTCTGTCTTACAAACGTGCAAAACGGCAAATATGTGTTCAGTTGTACCAATATTGTGTTATTTGGCATTAGCATTAATATTAAAACGGGAAGATGTTGTCTAAAACATTTCGTGTATTGGTATTTTAATTTTAATGTGAGTTATGATAACAATTAAAAGTTATAATATTTTATATTCATATCATATACCTACCAACTAAAATAAAATAAGGTGGGAAAGTGGGTGTCGCTATGCTGTACAGTAGGTTAAAGTGGGTCACTGTAATGGATGCATTGTGTTAAATTTTAAATTCTTAGGTATTAAAGTTGAACATTTTATACATTTTTAACTAAAAAATAATTATTAAAGTTTAACTTTAAAAAAATTGTACCTATGTATTTTTAATATTTTTCAACTGCTAATGAAACATTATATCAGGAAGCCTTGTATTAAATGTTCAAGTATTTTTACAAAACAAATAATATTTTATCACAGTTATAGGAAAAAAAACTAAAAAATTAAAAACTGACAATGTCCGCAAACATCTCAAAAAGAGTAAAAATATTTTCAAAACTGTATAATGTATATAAAATGAAAATAAAAACATTCAGTAAAATTTTCATATATCTACAGTCATTCGTTTTTTAATTATAACAAAATAAGAAAATCGTTAAATGAGAAATCGAGTGAATATAAAATATTGTAAAAATATGAATTTCAAACGCTCATTAAAAATAAAGACAAATCATTGATTAAAATTATAAATAATTTAATGCCTTAAGATCAATTAGGTAAACAAAATCAGATACTTATTAAAATACAATACCGTGAAATTTTTTTTTCTGTTTGAGATCGTTAACCAGTTTTTCCTAGTTACAGACAAAATTATGAAAATTATGTGAGATGCTGAAGTGACCTATACTTAAAGTGAAGTGCAGACTGAGGACATAAATATTTTGCTTCGCACAATTTTTCACGACTTAGGATAAACGACCACTCCTAGAACAGTTCTACAATTATTGTTAAAATATAAGTATATATAACTGAATTGGTAGGTTTGATTAAAAACCTCGTCTTGCAAAAACCTCAGTATACAAGCCATAAGGAAGTAAATGGTTAATGAAACAATTCTTATGTTAAATATTTATAGGTACTTATACAGAAAACTTTTATTTAAATATGTGATATTAAAGTTGTGTAGCAAGTTCGGAGAAATAAGCCTGAATACATTGTTCATACCAAACATACCATAAAATAAGTAATAACCGATATTAACTTCACATATGTCTATATCGAAAACCGTGTCCTTGAAACATTTTAACTACATAACTCTATATGTTGCAGAGAATTTCTGGACTTCATATTTGCATTTTCTATACACGATAAAATTTTCAAAATATTTTGATTTATTTTGAACTTTTTAGGGACATTTTCATTACTATTTTTTTTAGTTTTTTTTTCTAGAAATATCAATAAAATTTTATTTGTTGGTTAAAAAAGCTTGAAAATGTAATAGAAGGCTTCTAGTAGGTCATCGGGATGGGTCATCGGGATGTATATACTATAATTATAATATGCTATATTTATACTGTATATACTATATACTATAATATGCCATATATCTACTATATATGACGTTAGTATATACATATCGATGGATACTACCTTTATCACCGTTGTTATCGTACATATTCATAATCGTGTTATATACTATCACACCAAAAACACTTCGTTATAACTCCGTGTAAAAAAAAGCTAATTTAAAAAAAAAAATAATGATTAAATCTTTGAAATACGTGATATAATATGGAAATTAAGTAAAATTACATTTTATAATATTACAAATACCTATGATGACAAATAAGATCAATTGTAATGTTAAATACTTGGTAAACATATTGTTGATACATTATTAATTACTGTAAATACTGCAGTGATTACTTAATTGTATTTATTTAAGTGAACGTAGTTCTACGTCTTGCCAAATAGTTAAACATAATATGTTGACTAAGTATTTAACATTACAATTAATCTTATTTGTCATCATAATTATTTGTAATACTATAAAATATCATTTTACTTAATTTCCATATTATATCACGCCTTTTAAAGATTTAATCATTACAAATTCTTTTTTTTTCAAAGAGTTATAACGAAGTGTTTTTGGTGTGATATCAGCTATTTTTTTTATGAAGTAAGTTCCGATTTAATTTGACTGTATATAATAATAATAAATAATAATCCATAATAGCATATGCATTGTTGGCCTTATATTGTTATATCTTTTTTTCTATTTTAGTTTTTTTTTCTAAAACTATAAAATAATTTATAAATATTGTATCGTTACATCTAACCCATATTTTATTATTATGTTTAATAACTGATGTGTAATGGGCTTGAGACTTGAGTCATAGATGAACCATGATGGCAAATCACAGAATTAAGAGCATATGATTTGCCATCGACCTTAATTGTTGCCACGGGTAATGAATTAATCACCAGATTGCTTATTTTATTTTATTATTGTTCCAAGTTTTCAGCACAATAATAAAATACCGTCAATCTGGATTACGAATTCACTAAGCAATCACAGTCGATGAGTCGTCAGCAATACACGAAATGGTATAATGATAAATACACGACAAAACAAATAGGTATGCTATCAACGTAACTAATATTGGTCGAGAACGCGCACCCCTCCCGCACTTCGCCAAGAACTGTGACGTAGCCGTTCTCACCAGCTGAAATAATAATAATAATAATATATAATATCGGAGAACGGAAGACGTAATTTTTGTGGTGGGAGAACACACAGTTGCTTATCACAAAATTGATAGCATAAATATTTATTTTGTCATGGGTAAATACTAATTAATGGTTGCCGGCCACCGGCATCCGAGAGACCGGGCCGTCGCAATCGCCAATCGTCGTACGTCGTCGTCGTAGTACGTCGTCGTCGACGCGCCGCCGCGATGAGAGAAGTGGGAATGGATAATCGGCGGGTCGGGGGATATTTACGATATTTTCGTTCCCCGACCCACTGTTCCAAACTCAAAATCGGTCTTAAAAGTACTTGAACATTTTTGCTTATAACTTATAAACTATCTAACCAATCTGCTAGCGAGTTCCTCTGTTCCCATCTGCACAATATTTCGGATCGATTGATACCTCATACGACTTTATATGTCTAGATTTTTGCCCTGTAGAGGTTGGCAAAGAATTGACATAAATTAGAACGATTTTTCAATGTTAAAACTCGGTTTCCTGTTATTATACGTTAGTGGCTACTCCGCTATTTTTTTTTTACTTAGCTTCGCGCTACTACCGTCTCGCTGGATAAAACTATGCTATACGTCATTAATATTTTTATTTAGTGTTGTTGATAATAGTTATTCAACTAAAATCTAAATTTATAATATTGCTTGAAAATTAAACATTATATAGGTTATAGGTATTATCATATGTTATTGTTTTATGGTGTTATCACAGATACATACAATAACAATATATTATTGTATATATCTGTGGGTGTTATATAGGAGGCATGAAGATTAGAGATAAGGAGACCAAACTCCTATAGCCGATCATTTATAAAGTGGCCTGACAAAAGTCGCACAGTTATTCTGCCACCAGGAGCGCGACGTTCGATAGCAGTGCTACGTTTTACAATTATAGCATGTAGTATAATAGGGATTATGTACGTTTTTCGAATTAAACTTGATT
>WHPZ01590332.1:0-13627 GCA_016617965.1 Macrosiphum rosae
GGCCAAAAAGTGTAAAAAATTAATACAAGGCTCCTGATATATTGTTACAATAGCAGTTGAAAAATATTAAAAATAAACAGGCACAATTTTTTTTTATAAGCATTTAAAGATCGAATTTTGACTAAATTTATCAAATTAAAAATTGAATAATTATTTTGTAGTTAAAAACATATAAAATGTTCAACTTTTATATCTAAAATCTAAGGATTGAAAATTTAAAATAAAATTCCACGTATGTAGTTAATTCTGTTACCAAAAAATCTAAAAAAATACATAAGCACAGTTTATTTTTAGTCATTTTATGTTCAAATTTGGACGAAATTGCATATTAAAATACCTAGAATAACTATTTCAGTTATTTTGTTGTGATTGTATAATATTATTCATGGGTACTTCAAACTTCTAAAGTACACTAATACACTATTATATATCTTTGATAGTATCAGGGTTTGTTGTTGATGTATAACGCATTATAATAGTACCTAATGGATATTGTGATATGATCAATTTGGAATTTATTACAGGACAATTTTTTTTTTAATACCATAGATATGTATATAATATGTCTTATACCTAGACTGACATACCGTCTCCGCTCAGAATCGTTTTTCTTATACAATGATATTATATCATTGAATTCAAATTTAATACCATCCATTGTAACAGTGACCCACTTGTAACCTACTGTACAGCAGACCACCTTTTTTTAGTTTTTTTTTTTCTATAAATGTCAATAAAATTGTATGGTTGGGCCAAAACGCGTGAGAATTTAATACAAAGGCCTCTGATATATTGATACAATATAGGTTGAAAAATATTAAAATGACATAAGCACAATTTTTTTTTTTTTTTATAAGCATTTAAAGATCGATTTTTGGCAAACTATACCAAATATCATCCAGTTGCCCACCTTTTTTACTATTGAATACTATTTTATTGGATACTTTTTTTTTTATTTAAATAAAAATACCTTGCCCTCGTGCGTCGTGGTTATCCTTCAGTATTTTTTATATACCTATTTATCATTTATGGACAATTCTATATCGGTTTTCGAGGATTAATTAGTAGCTTATTATTTATTAAGTCGATAACAAAATATTTATTATGCAATATAAGATTTTGCTTGACAGCTATTATACTTTATAATTTAACAATACTAAAATATTACTACTAATTATTAGTACTATACCTATTTACCAAGAAAATGGTTATAAATACTATTATTTTCGTTTATTGTGGACGTCGATTGATAACAGTCAGTGGCGTATTTATGGGGGGGTCCATGGGGTCCAGACCCTTCCCATTGACTCGAGTCTCGTACATGTTAAATGTTGGGTTTTTACATGATTAAGAAAAACAAATTTTATCATATACAATACGAAGGATTTTGTAAAAACTTTTCGTCGCTTCAATTGTCAACATTTTCAATTGATGTCGTGATTTTTTTTGTTGTTATACATTTTCATTGCCAGTATCACGTTGCGATTTTGCACAGTATTTACATTGCTATACAGCAAATATCAAAATCCCCCGTTTAACCCAAGGTTTATAGATAATATTATCTATAATATTATCTATAAACCTTGCATTTGACCAACTCCCTGGTAAGAGGAAAAATACTTTACGACCTATTTTCGTACCTACCTAATGTACAAAAAAAATTTTACCCGAATCGGTCGAGCCGTTTCGGAGGAGTTCGTGACACGAGATAATTATATATTAGATGATTAAAAACTCAACAATTTTACATGGACATATGAGCTCCCCACGGCTCTGTGTTTTGAAAATGATCTGGATACTTCCCACGACAAATTTATAAATATTCCACTGATGACAGTATATGAGATATCCAAATACATATAGCTTTAAACTAATATATAACTCTCTGTAAAGAAAAGTTCATTGTTGTGGTGCAACTATCACTAATAAAGAACAACGTAATACACTAATACATGACTGGTCAGCATTTTGGATATTGAACGAATCATGTTTTTAAAATGCAAATAAACACATTTTTGATCATAACAAATTATATCTATCGGAACTAAATTATATTTACAACAGTGAGTCAGTGAATAGTGATTACTAAAAAATGTTTTGACATAGTTTTTAAACTTTTGGAGAACCTATGATACTTGGTGAGCTGTATTCTGTATATACGGTATACCTTCTCTAAACACTTTTAAACATTTTTAAACCAAAAATACGTTTCACAGATCTGTGTAATTGTATATTTTATATTGTAAAATCATAATTCTTATTACCTACGTAGGTATTTGTAAACACAGTACACTTAAATAAATCAATAACAACTCGTTCGAATATTGATTTAGACTAACCTAACCTACATCATCAAAATTTTCACAAAAATCATCTACTTAGCAATCTACATTAAGGAAAAGTTGTCATATTAAAAAAAAAGTTTATATCAATGGTATTTAAAATCTAAGTAGCCATTTAAAAATATGGTCCTTATAAGCAGTTATGCGTAGATAATTTCAAATATCAGAATTTTAATAAAATTCATTATTAAAGGAATAAATGGGGGTAAAATTCTTGATGAATTACAGTAATCACTATCACCCTGTGTCCCTGTATCTGCAGTGCAGGACAAGAGGTATGGGCCAGGGCTGCAAATTTCAATACTAGGTACTTATGTCCCATGCAATAAATTTGCCACGTAATATTTATAATTAAACGTAAAAATTTATATTTATTTTAACAACTTCCTATTATAGGTATTATGATTATTATTAGTTTAAGGTCCCCACACATTGCAGTGGTGGCGGTGGAGTTAAATTCTATTGTCTATTGGCTTTACCGCCACGGTGAGTGGTGAAATGTGTCCTGCAGCAATTCACCGCCACCGCCACCACTGCAGTGTGTAAGTTATAACTATATGTTTATATATTATAATATATAAGATCACTGATCAGTTGACAAACGTTGTTTTAATTTAGGGAAACCCTTTAGATTATTGTCAGCTGATCGAGTATTATTTATATATATATATATTATTTTGCTCTATAATAATGCCTGCATTCTGTATATAAATACGTGACAATGACGATAAGGCCGTAAACATTGGCAAACAAATAAAAGTCATACATGGTGCACAAATTAATAATAACTAATTACGCTAAGTGTAACGGTCAAGTATTGGAGTATTGTACTAACGAAAAATAGCATAATAGTCAAATACAAAATATATTAGCCAATAGTTCGGATGACTTCGAGAAGTAGGTATTGTGCTTCGACCCATTTTCAATGTTTTAAAGTTCGATTGCAATATTATCCAATGTTTAAAAACCGACATGCCCTAGCGACCTAGCCCAGTAGCCCTTAGATAAGTATAGATACACTGAATAAATATTTGACTACCTACTCTGTCCCTTCACATTGGCGTAACTAGGTGGAGATTAGCCCCCTGACTAAGATTTAGCCTCCCCAAAAATATCCTTTATTGATTTAGATACAAGCCCCCTATTGGTTATTTTAAACAAATAGTTTTGTTAGACCCCCCAGAATTTTAACCCTTGTTGCTCATATGTCCCTGCAGTACAAAGTATACCAAGTACAATCTGACCACGACTCGAATACTATAATAGTAAGTACTAACTTTTTAATAACTATTTCAACAGATTTGTTCAACCGTGGTGTAGAAGGGAGAGGTGGTATGTGAAACTCCTGTAAACAATAAATGTTTTGTTCAAGTATACCTATAGATTTCATATATCTATGCGCAATATCACTCCATCGCTTAACTACGATATAACGTGGCTAATAATTATATTAAATTAAGTATATTATTTTCTATTCTGGCCACAACATTGGGCATTTTGTATCAATGAAACAATAAGCACGACACAGTACAGAACCTTCAACCTAATTAAAATCAATATACAATAGTGGAATATAATTTCATTTAATATTTTGCAGACGGTCAAATGCAACATTTTCAAAATCGATTATATAACACAGTGAAAACTTACAACTAACAAACACCATACTTATGTACTATTAGTGAGGACGTCAGGTCGTATAGTTTGTTTAGTACCACCCGAGAGAAGTTTTTTCTAAAACTTCTACTTTTGTAGGTATTTGTATATATATTATATTTATTTTATATATGTACAGGACGCCCAATAAAGGCATGACCAAACGTTATATTATTATAGAATGGAGATATACTATAATAATTTAAGAACAACTCGACTTAAAGATTTAAATTACACCTAACCTAATACTTGGTCGATGTTTGCTCTTTACTAGATTTGGTGTTTGATGTTTGCCCTGTACCTACATAATTGTTATACGAGCGAAGGTGGATCTATGCACTATTTGTCAGGTCGTATATAGTTTGTTTAGTACCTTCTGAGCGTAGTTTAAAGTTTTGCTATGAGGACTTTACTTTTATCTAAAAATATTATATTATGTACAGGACGCACAATAGAGACATGGCCAAACGGTTATACAAATGGAATAAAGATATATGATAAATAAAGAACAATAAGCGACCTAAAGTTTTAAATTTATAATATTTGGTTGCTCTTTACTGGATGACCTGTATAAATGTTTGTAGGCTCAACTGTCTGATAGGTCTTCATATCAACGTACCAAACGTAGGTATGCACTATTTGTAAGGTCAAGAGTCAGAAGTCAGGACGTCAGGTCAGATAGTTTGCTTAGTATATCGACTGGCCGAAGTTTGGCTAGGACTTCCACTTTTGTATATAATGTATCTTATAATATGTACACTGTACAGAGCAACCAAAAAAGACATGATTAAACGTTATACAAATTGAATTTAGATGTATGAATATATGATAATTAAAGAAAATCGTGACTGAAAGTTTTCAATTTCAAATATTCGTTATTGGTTTATTGATCTTGACTGGGCGGCAGACGCCTTTATTGTGTGGGTTCAACAGTGCAATCAGGTCTCTATTATACTTATATGCAGTATTCGTTAGGTCGTATACTTTGTTGCCTGACCGTAGTTTTTCTAGGATTTTCACTTTGGTGTAAATACAATATAGTATAATATACTTACTAAATATTATACTATAAATGTACAAGACTCCCATTAAAGACATGGTCATATGTTATACAAATAGAACAAATATATGTGATAATTAAAGCTCAACGAGACTTTAATGTTTTAAATTTCTAATATTTGGTTGATGTTTGCTCTTTACTAGAAACCCTGTACAATTTTTAGTAGAATACGATAATGGAGTTAGTGGTTCACTGCCTTCCACTGTAATAATTATACACTTAGTCTAGTCGCAAGTGCAGTATGCATACCTAATTATAGTTTGATGCGTGGAAAACGGAAGCCCAAATTACTTCCGGTATGGAATTTGTGAACGACTATGTGTTACACATTAAACTTATATGTTATAGTTTTTTTTTGTAAATTTTATTTCAACTTCGGTAACAGGTGTTTGCTGGAGCGCCCGTCTCATCGCAGCTTCCTTCAGCAGTTGCCACTTGCCGGACCCGTAAACTATAGTTGGAAGTCGTTTAGACTTCCGGTAAACGATTTAATCACACCAATGTTTTAATTTACATACGAGTAAATCTTTGTTTTATTTTATTCTGGGGTATTACGATTGTTTACTGTTGTACTTATCGAACATTGTGAAAAAGGGGCCTACTCTCTTCAATATTCGGAGTGGAGTCAGATGGTTGAAACGAAGAAGAATATATAAATTTACCCATATAGTTTTGAGTAAATCATGTCAGTAGTGTGAATAAACTATCAAAACCTTACAAATGTATTAATTTGACGGAAATATAGACATTTTATAACCTACTCAATGACGAGGTACACTCGATACCTCCAGAAAAATATTTTATATTAAAAATGTTAATTATAGCACTATAAATGCCTTTTAGCTATTACCTACTGATTTTCCTGAATTTGTTAATCATTTAAATTATAAGATAAACTCAATTAATTCCAGAAATAAATCAATATATTATCTCTCTTCTGTTAAATCCAAAACTAAATAATGTATTTTTTTAGTATGTTATACTCTCCTTCAAGTGAAAATATTTTTAATTAGGTACTAATAGGTACCTATATACACATAGTATATAGTATAATACAATTTTTGTTTTAGGGTAAAAAGCTTAAAAAAATAATAGATGTGGAAAAAGTTTTCATATAGGAACCATAATTTAATAAAACTTGATATTTTGTCAATTGCACAAAAAAAGTATACATTATAAATACCTAAATTGATGTTTTTTGTGGGGAGGGGGGCACAAATTCAAATATTTGTGGATTCACCAGGGGAACCACCCACATACGGCCCTGCCCTGTATGAAGGTAATTTAATATAATAATAAACCTAATATTAGTTATAAGATCTACCCCCATTGACGCAAATAGTGGAGGGGCTTAGTGGTCATCATAATCCCCCCAAATTTTTTGCCAAGCCCCTCCAATATTTTAATTTTTTAGAAAATATTATGAGGTGGTAGACTTAAGTCGCCCAAAAAAACTATATTAAACCATCATACAAAATACCAATATTATTACCTATATCAGCTATATTATTAAACGATTTTATCAATTCGTTATTTCCTTTTCTTAATATATTATTATAAATTATCATAATATAGGTAGATAGGTAACTTAGTAACTTGATACTTTAAATTATTTAAATACTGCAGTTAACGATTTTTTTTAAACTCAAATAGGTTCATTGAACCTGGTTAAACCTAATAATTGTGTCATTAATTTATCCGTTATTATTACAACAATACGACTAGGTGCCTAACATTACATTATACATTTATATAACAGTAATAACGTCAATTGTCATTATAATCATAGGTACCTATATACTCATCCAGTTCATTTAGTTTTTGTTTTTAAAAAAAAAAAAATTTTAACACAATTAATAATTGAATCGTGTTTTAAACACGATTATTATTGATTAAAACAACCTATTACTGGTGGTCAGGAATTTATTGCTTCTTATATACCTACGTAGTAGTGAGTAAAAAAACGCTGGGTTTTCCTACAAACGTATTCCCATGAAAAACACATTAAATCTGCAGCACAACCCACAACCGTGACCGGATTTATGAAACTACTCGCACAATTCACATCATGAGTTGTTAAGTACTTGTTTTGCATATTATTTTTATGCGTGTATTAAATATTAATTTTCCGTATATAGCTGTCAAATATAGTCTATAGGTACCTCTAATGTAACATAATAGTTCTACAACAAAAATCAATAACTTTCATATGGACTGTAAATGTACACAGCGTACCACTATAAGCTCCAATAATATGTGCAATATAAGTATAACCCCTGGGCAAGTAGTAAGCAAGTATATCTATAAAGTGGAAAGGGGGATGGATACCTTTGTGGGTGTGACCTTTTTACACCCCACACCATAATGTTGTAATGATAAATTTTAACATTATACTTCTAAATTTATACCAGTTAATTTGAACCTCCTACCCTGACTTTTTTCTATTAGATACATTATTTTTGCGTTCAACAATTTTAGATTCTGAGTGTTAGTTTTTTTTTTGTTTCCGCAGACACTTTATATTAGGTAATTGTTATTACTGAAATTTGATCCAAATGTTAATATTATAATTTCCTACACACGATAAAATTTTTTAATATTTTGACTCTTAAGCTATTTTAGAAATTTTTGCTCGCTAAAAAAGCTTAAAAAGGTATAGAAAGTCACTCATAACTTTTTATAACTGGAATTAAAAAAAAATAATTGATAGTTACCTATTACACAAATATATTTAGGAGCATCTGTAGGTAGTTAGAATTTTGTCAATTTTGGTCAAAACCACTACAAATGACAAACTATATTTGGTAGTTAAAAATGTATTAAATGTTCAATTATTGCTAAGTCATGCACATTTAATACAAGATTCATCATAAGTACCTAGTAAATATCGGAACTAAAACATCTAAAGACATATAATATAGTACCCATATAAAAGTACCTATATAATATAAAACACGATCCAAAAATGTCTCTGTTAGCTAATTCAAAATTAATATAATTGTCCCTCAATTATTGTCTATTGATACCTATATAATCTTAATATTTTAAATCAAGTCACAGATAAATATCTGCAAAAAAATTAGTCTATTCGATTTTGTAGAATTTTAACATCTTATTAATTTTACCAACACAAAAGTGATTTTATTTTAAATCGTATTTTACATTGTTTACTATAATATTATGTATTTTTATTTTTTATTATTAGAATTTAAACATTTTTGTTTTTTTTTTTATTTCTATTGTATATTCTATATTATATCTACTTATATGATATATATTCTGTAAAATTCTAATTATTTATATTTTTATTGGCAAAAAACATTTTTAACCATAGTACCTCGATACCTGTGACAAATAATAGATGATAGACAGTCATAATAGGGGACAAGTTTATTAAAACGGGAAGAAAAACGTTAGTTTCGTGTAGTACTGATAAAAAAAATTTGGCAACCAACTAGTGTGATACCGAAAATAATGTGGGACTCAAGTTCCACTAGTACAGTAGGTAAGTACCTAAACGAATTCGAGACCCAGCTGGTAACTGGTGTATAGGAATTTTAATTTTGGGACCCAACTCAGAAGCAGCCGTACAGAGTACAGACGTAGTTACAAGGGCTTCAGTAATTTGGATACCTGTAAATTAAATCGATAACTCAAATAATTGATATTATATAATTATTTACACTCGTTTATATGAGCACGGGTGTTACCTAATTCGTTTTATACATTTGCTCGTCGAACTCTTTTATCAAGCAAAACACATCCGATTGACGGTTCATATCTCAACTCTCAAGTGTATTTCACAGCTCACCAATTGCCAAGTCCACGGTCGAATTTGTTGGGCACATATGTATTTTATACGAGCGAATTAGCTTTGTCGTCGCACATCGGTATTAGTCGTAATATGAAATATTGCGACGAGAACATAATAATTTTTGTTCAAAAACATTTCCTCTATAGTCGGATGATACGCGTCACTGTGATAAATCAGAATGCCAACTAACGCTGTGCCGGTCCGGTCTTATAATGTATTATTATTTATTATATAATAACGCCTAGGTACCTACGAAAAACAAACTGCGTTTGCGTATAATATTATGTTTAATGTTTATATTATTATCTGTTATCTCGCATTAGTGTTTCGCAAAGAATTGGATATTTCGACGTTTACTATATTATACCTAATCACTGTATGCGACTTATGTTTTAGATTCTGAGTGGAGCGATGTATGTGTTGATTTTACAATGACAATGTGTGTTGATTTTACAATGACAATGTGTGTTGTTTTTTTTTTTTTGCGTCTGTATACGATAAGTACCTAGTCTAATGCTTCGATTTTCAACTTCAGTATCTAGTTTGATGGAAAAGTGAATCTAGTTGATGCATTGAGGAAGTCAAAATTCAAAATTCCCAGTAGTTTTCGAAAGCACCAGGAAAAACAAAAACAAAATCAAGAAAAAAGTGGAATTTTTACGCAAAATCGGTTTTTGACAAAATCGATTTTGGCTTTTGGTGTAACTTTAAAACAAATTACCGTATAGATACTTGATATTTTCACTGAATGTTTGTATTAGCATTTTTTATACTTGATAAAATTTTTAACTCTCTTTGAGCTATTTACGGAAATTTTCAATTTTCAATTCTTTTAGTTTTTTTTTTCGATAAATGTCAATTATTTTTTATTTGTGGGGTCAAAAAGCGTGAAAATTTAATTCAAGGCTCCTGATATATTTTGTTATAATTATAGTTAAAAAATATTAAAAAAACATGCGTGCAATTTTTTTTTATAAGCATTTTAAGTTTGAATTTTGTCAAAATTTATCAAATTTAAAATTTAAAAATTATTTTGTACCTAATTAAAAACCTACAAAATGTTCAACTTTTATAGCTAAGATTTGAAAACAAGACTCCACATAAATTACTTTATTCACAATAATATCATCAAATATACTCAGTAATATCCTAGACTAACAAACCGTCTTCGCTCAGAATGGTTTTTCGTATACAATGATATATCATTGAATTCAAATTTAATACCATCCATTACAGTGACCCACTTGTAAGTTGTAACCTACTGTACAGCAGAGTGACATCTAATTACCCGTTTTTACGAAATGTTTCAAGTACTATAAATTAAAATACATATAATATTTTATAAATTATAATAATGGTGAGTGGTTGAATTCGACCGGGTATGGCCATAAAGATAAATAGATTATGGGATACTAATTCTAATTTGGTATTTCGTATATATTTTGCCATTTATAATAATTATACGACCTCGTAATTTTTTATCACTTAATTATAACACATAGTATGTATGATGTATATCATATATACCACACACCAGTCAGGGGTGTCCACTGCTGCCCATCCACCCAACATTCATTATTCCACCCTTGAAGAGGTCTCTAACACTGTTTATGAATAGCGAGAACAGGATAGGAGATAAGTGTTCGCCTTGCGGGACGCACCAGAGTCCGCGGTAAATATCTGAGACTTTGTTCCGTATAGCTTAGCCCGTCGTGACCTACTAAATAAATAGGACCTTATCCAGTCAAGGAAAGGGTAGCCGATTCCAAGAGCCTCCAGAATAATATCAATAATATGATCGATTGATTACAATAAAAAAATATTAAAAAAAAAATAATATGGTATGAATTTACGACATACATTTTTGACGAGTTACAAGTTCAAAATTTGGCAGTCGTTCAATGTCTTAATATTTTCACCAATAAACTTTTCCTTTTCAGCAATCTATAAGATATAATATTATTATATTTATAAACTTTCCTATACATTGTACATATGGGAACTAAACCATTCGAAAATTGTATAATGATAAGTAATTTTTAGCAGAAATCAATTAGTACACTTTATTTGACCAGGAAACCAATTTCGTATTATCCACCATCATATGTCAGGATTAATATGATTCACAATCAAAACTTCATTATCTACCGAGGCATAGTGTGGTGGAGTTCAGTTTACTCGAATTCAGGTATCCCAAATCGAAATGTGTCTTGCACTCTTGTAATATTTCTAAATATTTGTATATAAGAACGAAACGTATAGCTATACGTAAGAACTAAGAAGTGAGTGTAGAATAGGTACCTACCTCAACTCTGAACAAAGCAATTATTTAAATTCAGTATTTTTTTTATTTCAGAAGGCTGAAGTATTTCCTAAAATTATTCTCTGGTATATTATATTTATTAAATACGTATTTATTATAATAGAATGGTAAAGCTATTATATACAGTATGAAATTAAAATAAATTGTCACCGACAACATAGGATTCCAATTAGTTTTATTTATTCGGCACATGACATTGAGTTTCGTGGTAAATTTCCATCCTATGGAAAATGTCAAAAGAAAAACCACACAAGGTTAAGTGATCACTTAGATCATCAGTCAACTATAAATAATTTATATTTTATAAAATATCTACAAATAACATAGTCTTTTTTGCCAATCAAACCGTCAACTGTCAAGCTTTCATACTCATAATTTTTACGCGATTTTTAAATTGTATGTATATGTACCTATATTTACTTCGAACTACTGTTGTGTGATATTTTAGTAGAATCTAGAAATAAATAAATAAAAATATACTAACTAGTAACAGCTGTAATTAGTATTTTCAATATTTGTGCAGGCACGGTTCTTGATTTCCAACAATAAATATATACATGCATGTATATACCTACAATACATTGTATTATCTTCTATTATTATTATTCTAACCTAACCTAATATTATGAATAACATTTTTTTTAATAATTTAAGAATACTATAATTGCTGTGACACAATTATTGAGGTTTGAGATTTAGTTTCCTTTTCTTTTTAATTGATCATTATTTCACTTTTACAACTTGACCTTTTGCTACATAAATTTAAATTATTATTTATTATAATTACATATTTACATATTTTACATACTGTAAACGAATGCAAAATAAAAATAAAAATAAAATAACAAACTAAATATTGTTATACAGTGTGATCACACTGTATATGATATCGTAATATAATAAGAATGGCGAAGTAGGTATATGTAATCAAGATAGTTATATAGAAACGATAACCGTAGTATTTTTCATGACAATTTTATTGTAGTTCATTCAATTGTTATTCACTATTAGACTGTATTCTATAATATTTATCTAATATATTTATTGTAGAAACCATTTAAAAAAACCCGGGAAAGTTATTCTGCTGACTGCTGTATAGTAGGTGTACCTACACTTGGTAGTTGGTAGATAGTAGCGATACCTTTTCATTGAGTAGGTCACTGTACTAGATGTGTTAAATTTGAATTTAATGATAAATCACTGTACATATATTTGAAAATTGAATTCTGAACGAGGACGGTTTGTCACAACTCATATTAGATACTTCAAAAGAAATTTATATTGATATTAGTTAGATAGTATTTACCTAGTTTGCACTGGTTTTCGCAAAAAAACAAATCGCATATGTACTATTACCTAGGCTCTACTATTTACAAGCTATGCTATTAACTTATTAGTTATAACTACTTATAAGTCAATGTCGATTGCCGACGTACCGTAACTTTTTAATGTCTTGATTAATATATTAGGTATACATAAATACATATTATTATCAATTATAATAAAGTATTATATTTTTAACATATGTTTGTACTTAAACTTAACACTTAGGTATATAGGTATATTACAGTACCTATATAGGCTATAAATATTATGCAACTAATGCCAACTATACAAGTATAATCAGTATTAATGTATTATCACGTTGTTATTATTTTATACTTTATTGCTCAAACGCACGAAATCTGATTACAAATACATAAACAATTATTATCTGATCTGCATAATATATTATACCATTTGTAAATTTTAATCCACGTTAAATATACCTAACGTAAATTTAAATTATGTTAATGAGAGAAAATAACGTTAAGGATATGTTTGCAGAAATCTAGAACAAAATTCTTAACTACAATGCATATTAAATACTGTATATATGTATGTTATGTATATTGACAGTAAATAATATGTGTAGTACAGGTAGGTACGTTAAATGAAAGTTTGAAATACCATTGACGGTTTTAATTTATTTTGCTCCTATAGTAAAATAATTTGCCATCTATACACCTACGTATAGAAAATTAATTTGAAAGCTAAAACCTATCTACATATTATAGATGTATTCGTATAATTAATGATTTTTTTTTATCTATAGATGGCTATATACAGTCAGACAGTCTACACAGTGATACTATATTATACTTATATTTTCGTATGCAATCAAACTATAATTATATATATGCCGACACTGACATATGGCATTTTTAAAAATTTTAAATTTAAATAAAGCGGGTAAGTGGATGTCTCTCTGCTGTACAGTAGGTTACAAGTGGGCTAATGTATAATGGATTGTATTCAACTTGAATTCAACGATATAATACTATTGTATAAGAAAAACGATTCTGAGCGGAGACGGTTTGTCAGTCTGGATATTTTATATTGTTATTATTTATTAGAGCCTGTAAGTTGTATTGATATTATAATTTTTATTC
>WHPZ01590333.1:4437-18496 GCA_016617965.1 Macrosiphum rosae
CGCGGGCCACCAGTTGCCCACCCCTGATTTATAGTATTTTTTTATATTTGCTTATAACTCAAAATAAAAATATAAAACTGTAATATTTATGTTACATAATATGATTATTAGTTTGGGTTAATATAGAGTAAAATTAAATTTATGTAAGACAGAATTATGGTTAGGTACATATTATACATCGCGTAACAAATGGGCCGCTTTATACTATTTTACGAGTAAAAGCACAAAAGGGCATCCTTTATACGTATGATGAAGATGTTTCGGAATGATCATTGAGGTCTCGTCTCAATGAGTCTAAGCTGCTTCTACGCTTTGTAAGTAAATTGTTAAGGTGAACACAATAACCAGACATGATAATTTAAATAAAATACCATCATCATTCAAGCAACGACTTTGAAAATCAAAATAATAGGTACATGATATTATAAAAGGTATTATTATATTATTCTTTTGTTTTACTGCTCATCGACATCCATTGAAGCCGTTACTAATACCCTTCAAGATTCTCTATCAAGAGTGCGCGAGTACCTACGTAGTAAAAATCATGATAATGATAATGAACAATTAAGGCTAGGATTTTTAATTCAATGATTTCCTATAATTATATTTTATATTAATATCAATTTGCAACCTTAAAATTACATAAAATGCTCTAACAAAATTTTTTATTTCTATTTTTTATAATAGGTACATGTTAATTAATATATTTTATAAAAAGATGAGTTGACCCTTGTCAAAAAAAAAATGTTTCACCGGCGTAGTCACGTGAGTTAATCTCAAACATACATTTTAAAATAGTTTTTGTCATATTCCTAGAAATAAGTCTCAAATGAAAAGATTTACTAAAAAAAAATAGTTAGAATATTATGTACTTGAAACACGTTTATAGCTTGGTAAGCTGCATCGTGTCAGGCATTCGAAAAAAGTTTCAAATTCATTAAAATCCATGCCGTATTTAAATAATAATGACAAAAAAAAATTAAAACTTTGTAATAAATGACCTTTAACTGATGCGTATTTATGAATAAATTATTGATTAAAATCTGACGTGATGGTCGTTTGATTAAAACCTGAATATTAAATTTTTAATCCTAAGAAACTTCAAAAATGCTATTATTATATTTATTTGTACAATATATTTAAGTACTAATCTACACTGAGTATTGGCCACAAAATTCTCCCGAGTAGAAACTATAATTTTGCAGTTTTATCGAAAGAAAGTGTTCAATATTTACTCAAATGGAAATGGTGATTAAAACCGTATTTTTGTTTTCTGTTGAAACATTATTCACTGACGTACCCTCCGCAAAATAACTTACATAGGAAACACAATTGACATAATTTTATGTTATAATCCCTTTAAATTATTAAAACTACCAAAGTACCTATATTGTGTTATTACTACAGTTAATAAACAATAATGTCTCATTTGGAAATAACGATTTATTAAACGCGTTCTCTTGTGATTTGGTTTTAATTTCATCAGACTTATTTTCGAAAGTACATATTTGCTTAAATCGAGAAAATTATTAATTGCCATAGTTGTTATCCAAACAATTAAACCTCAGTTTTAATTAAAATATCTAATGACTCCCAATGTTCCCGGCAGCTGATTAATAATTAAATTAATTTTTAGAAATTTTTACTCCGAACAAAGAATATAATCATTGATATTGATTATGTTGAAATTCAGTTGGTATTTTAGTACCTAAATATTCGTCGATAGAAATCAAATAACCAAAATGATAAATTATCACACAAAATAATAAATTGGCTAGTGTATTTTGTATAATATAATATACTGATGTTTCGTTTAATCATCCTAAATGGTGAAGCATAATATTGAACAGAAGTCGACAATAAATTAAATAACAGCTATCTAGAATTGACGAATTTTAATTTTAGATCGAAGAAAGTCGTTTTTTATAATGGTGAAGTTTGGATCTCCGGATAATATACAATTACAGTAGATGGATTTGAAACGTTTTTAAAAACATCCAAATATTCAAGTAGGTATATAAAACATATATTAATATATTATAACTATTAGGTTTTTTTTTTATTTTTAAGCCATATCGTTCACACGTGGTGTCGTAGGGGTAAAAATTCGTTATTTTATAAAACAGTTTTTCCTTCCTTCCAATTCATTTCAGCTGATATTATAGAAAAATGTAAATTTAAAAAAACTGAATATAAATTGTATGTAAATTAGGCTATTATTTTTATATAGTAATAATTATTTTATTGTATAGTAGTGATGGTACCTATAAATGTTTCGATGTATAAATTATAAATTAGCATAATCGGCATAGGTTCCCATCTCCTCTGTATACACACAATTCTCATGACTACATTCATGCTTAGAATATTTTAACTATAATGTCACTGATCGAGTTAATTGAACGATGATGAATAGGGCAATCATTAATTGTTATATAGTTACTATAGAGTATACATTTATCCAATTTGTAAACCTTAAAATATGGACATTGTTTTCTATAGAAAAGTGTTTGAGATATACGCATAAAACAAAAAGTAATCGACTCATCTGGTATTCCATAACACAGTATGAAACGTGTTCATAACTATAAATCTTTTTTGAAAATAACATACAATAAGATATAATTGTCAAATTGTATTATACAATTACGAAAATATACTAGGACGCCACTGCGTTTAAAATATTCGAAAATTAAAATTATTTGTCTTAACAATGAATAATTTTATGTATAAAACCATAATATTATAGAAACCGAGACTTAATTTAACGTCACACGAGTATGTTGATTACCTACTATATTAATTTATGTCTGGTTACTCGTGTAACTTCATACTACAATATTGTAATATAGTGTTTTTTTTATCATATTGTATTCGTTAGGTAACGATTTTCGTTTCATTTGCTTCATTCGGCGTATTGATTATATTTAGGTACAGAAGAAACGTTTTCAATAAAATATGATACGATAGCACTAAGCTGAAACATAAACGGCATTAAGAGAAAACCATAGAGGTGTATAATATTTTTTTACCCTGATAATTATTATCGTTGGGTTATCAAATAAATATATGCATATTGCATCTACACAAACCCCTAAAATTACAATATAAGAATATAAACTTTTTTATTACAATTATCAGTCATTATTTGTGCAGGTTTGATGTATTTTGGATTAGTAGGTACTAATAATTAGGTATTAAGGATTTTAACTATAGACAAAAATGCGATTTCTAGAATATGTATTCACGTAAAAGGTAGATAGGTACCTATAATGTTTAATAATATTAAAATCAGTTCTATAGGTACCAAGTCAATATTAAAACGCGTAATATACAATACATTTTCTAAGGTTTTTATAAATGTAAATATAATACTAGAATTTGATTGATGGTGATACATTTTTTAACTTAAATAAAAAATATTTATTTAAGCTTTTATTTAGCATTCCGTCATCATATTCGATTTGATCGATTTCCAAATAACGTGTGAATAATAATAATAATAATAATAATAATAATAATAATAATACACAAGGTTGGTTTTTTTTTAAACTTCTGGTACAGTATGGAAAATAATGCACATTTATTATTATATTATTATGATGATCTCGTGATTCATAATTCTTCATATTATGAAGAATTATTCTTAGAAATTATACGTAAACAAAACTGCTGCATAGTTGCATATTACCATTTTACAGGTAGTAAATTCACCGAGTAACTTACATATTATCCAAAAATTATATCATATTCTATCCTATCGCTGAAATCAATAGTTATTATTAATTAATTGTTAAATAATAAATACCAATGCATTTTGTTTCTATTATGAATTTTATACTTGATTTCCTAATTTTCAGGTTTAATTGTAACATTAATAAAAAGAAATAGGTAACTAAGTAAAAAACTATTTATTATATTATTTAAAAAATAAGTGTTTTTTTTTTTTTGGTATTCTGGATTGTATATATTTATAATACATATTATATATGTGTTAAGTTAAAGAGTAAATTATCTATGCTCTATGATATTAACAAGTTAATTTATAAATTAACGAAATAGTAATTATGACCTTTTTGATCTGGACTTAAGTAGTTTACACCACCTTTTAAGAGATTCTTTTTCAAAAATATAAATTTATCTATATACATATTTATATAATAAATTCATGTACATTTGGATGGGACTTATGGACTTGAGAAATACTAAACTAATTGGCATCAAATTTTTTTCAAATATTCCTTGAGATTCGGGAGTGCTTATAGCTTCGTTTTTCGGCCTATTCAAAAATATGATCTATATTATGATATTCGTACTCAGTATAATACCAATTTATGGTTGTTTTGATGATAAGTGTGATATAAAAACGGACGTAAAATTATAATATAAATTAATATACATTATAATTTTAGCCCTATTAATGGTACCTACGAAGAAGAATATTCAATTTAAAATATATTCGTGGTCTAATAACTAACAAAATTGATTCCCCATGTTTGTTATACCAAATACATTTTTATTCCCTTCGCATACATCTCGTTTTAATCTTCCATATTGCTGGCGCCAACACAAATAATTTACACAACGAATCTCTAAGACATATTATGTCACTCCCCAATGAAAACCCTTCATTTGATGATGGTTTGTTTTACTGTTTTAATATTATTACATCTGTTATTATAATATTAATAATGTATTAAAATGTCCTATTATTATATTAACTGCTATTGAATTGTTGCTTGAATCTTAAAGGGGTAACCCGTATATTTTTTTAATAAATTAATAAATGGTAATAATAACTAGGTGCCAAATTAGTAAAAAAATCGTGCAACACAGAACTATTGGGTAGAATTTTAAATTTAATAGCATGATAAATGGTAACGCCTGCACTAAGGTATAGAATTAGTGCGAAGTAAATATTTTACTTCAGTTATTACTTTAAGTTTTTTTTTCAAAAAAGTTTAAACTGTATTATTTTCTTTAAAACTTCGTTTTATAGGGATCGTACGTGGTGATTCAACTGGGTCCTGTAAAGTTATTTCGATATTTTCTGTGCATTTAACCATATAAGTATTAGTTTGACAAGTATATTATCATCATAATTATTGTAAATACGTTTGGAACCACCATATAAGCACTTTCACACATTTAAGACGTAGGTATCATGAAAACTCATTTCCAACGCACGTATGAAGTTGAGACTTTAAGAGGTAAGATATCTGTCTTACAAACGTACAACATACCCAACAAATGATAAATTAAATTGACTCATCATGCTTAGTGAAAATAATATTATATTTATATTTTAATATTTATTACGTTGGTTTTTACCATATTTTAATTTTTCATGTGAGTTATGATTGGATAAAAATGTTATAATTTAAAATTCTCATTTAAAATCAAATATAAATTAGGATACCTATCGTTAAAAACAAGAACCATAATGTTCATACTAAAGTATAAACTTGATCCAATTTGCTACCAAAAACAACCACACTCAGACACAAAACATTCGTGTTTTTTTTTAACCATTGTAAAATCGTTCAGAACTAATATAAGTATATCACAAATAATTATTTATGTTTTAAAAAGTGCTTGAATTGATAGACAGGGACGTCGGATGGTACTACACGATTTCGGATGCCGGATGGTTCTTATGGGGTTGGCCTATTTAAGTACACAATTGCGGACATTTACATTATTGCGGGAAAATGTTGCTAAATTTTTAAATAATACCTGATACTTCGATAGTATAGAAATTATGAGTGCATTAAATGTAAATACTAACAGTATTTTACAAGATATTTCAGTTAAATATTTTTTTAATTTATTTTATTTTATTATTAACGCAAAGCGGTATTTCCATTTAAAATATACTGTACACAAATTAATTATACAGTTAGGTAATAAATTATAAGAATGACAGGGTAAAGGTAATAAAAATAGTAACGTAGGTATATAAATAAAGAAGAACAGTTAATTGCAGTCCTAGGTATGAAATTGTGGGTCGTTGTAAGCAATTTACATAATTTTAATTAGTGGCACATTTTTAAAAAAGTTATAGTTCGGAAAACTGGTAGGTAAACAATGTCTTACAGTCTGGTATTACCAGGAATACGAATGTTGAGTCATTTTAATAGGTTGGGGGCATAAGTTGTTCTTTTACTTAAACCCTAAATAAAGTGACAACTAGAGATATCACGATGTTCGAATAACGATTAAACTCGAGTAATTCACTAATAGGCGTTTAATCATGAAGTTGATCGTTGATGTGAAATATTGAGATGGAAGTCAGCAAAGCTTAGGAAACGATGTTGGACCCTATCGAGAGACACCGTAAATTACCTATAGTATGGGAGGACCAAACTATTGCATCATATTCTAAAACTTACCTTATTAAGGCTTTATAGAGAGTAGATAGGCATTTTGGATTGTCAAAGTTTGTATAATGTCTTCTGACAAAGCCGAGAGCCCGAAGGTCTTTGCTAGTGGTAAAATCTAAATGATGATGAAAGTCAAAAGAGGGGACAAAAATAAACCCAAGATCCTTTACTTGGTAAACACGCAGCAGTGCTTGACTATTAAGTTGATATCAAACTTAAGCATTTTCTAGTACGATGAAAGGTCACAATTTTGCATTTGTCAGTGTTTAGAGATCATTCAAAGTTATATTACAAAAAGTTACAAACTTAAATAAGACATCTTGGACTAAAAAGTCTTCCATAGAATATATCGAATAGAAAATCTTGGCATCGTATGTGAAAATCAGAACTTCTTCGAATGAAATATAAATTGAGAAAGGTAATAAAAAGAATTCAGTTGTAGTATAAGGGACTGACCTATAATACTCAAGGCCAGAATTACTGGTAATATTTTTGACCTGAGGTAAATTCAAGCCACCACAAATTATTCCATTTTCAAAGGTATTGTATTGCCATACATACGGTCCATGGCTGTGGTATATCTCTCTGTATAGACTGAAGTTATAGTGCACGCGTTAATTTGTCAACTATTAAATTAATATTGTTTAGAGTTTTTTTTTATTTATTAAAAACAAAAATAATTTCATCAGAACGTGGTAAAGAGAAATGGTTGTCAACATAAAAAAATACTGGTTTAGACAGTGGAAATACGGGTTAATAAAATGGTTATGACTTATGAACAAATAAAGACTGCAGTGCAAGTAAATACTTAAAATAAAATTAACAACATCTGATAAAAAAATCTGTTTGTGAATTTTTCAGTAGTATTTCGGTTTATCTGTGCAAATAACTCGGATGGACGGAGTACGAAATACGTAATAAAAAATATTTTCGGTACCCTTTCTAATCATAATCAAAATAAATTTAAACCTTTAGCCTTTAGGTACCTATTTTTTTTTTAATCTTTGAATCCCTCTTCTGGTTTTTTCCAATCTCAGCACTAGTAATTATTACGGTCAAACGAAACACCCTATAAAATTAGTTGTTGGCTTAAGATGCACAATAACAATAAACACGGTGAAGCATCATGTAGTACGTCAGCAAATATAATAATCAATGCATCTATGTATACACTTCACTTTGCTGTTTACTCAATTACACGTTATTGCAATTGCATCGTGATGTATTTCAAGTTTATACATGTATAAATGTACAACAATATGTTTGAATTATGTTGATGAGAATAATATTACACTGTTATATACTAATAAGCAATCAAATATTAGATATTTCATGCCCGATCGCGTTGTTGAATAAATTAGGTAACTATATTAAATTACAAACGATTACAATGACTAAAATAGAGAGAGTATCTTTGATGAAATAATTCTGTCATCAAATAATAAAACAAAGGGTATGGTGGGTAACCGTCTTGATGTACAGTATAGGTGTAGATTGTATAGCTCGTAATTGAGTAATTTCATTATGAGTTTTTTGATATCAATAATAACGTGATTTATTACAAATTAATATTAGTACTTATGACGATAGGGTGATCTAATTTTTTTTTTATGTCGATTTATTATATAATTTATTTATTAATATTTACTTTTTATGATAGTATATATTTAAATAGTTTATTATTATTATTAACTTTTGAGTTTTGAGTCAATACTAACTTACCGTAGAGTAAGGTTCGGGCTTTAGCAATAGCTTAAAATTAATTTAAATGTTTTGAAAATGTCATTATGTATATTATACAAATAATATATTACACTAATAAACGTATGAGTTTCAATTTCTACCGAATAAAGTTTTTGAATCACAAAAAAAAAAAAAATTATAACTGTTATTCTTAGTTTAGATAGGTATGTATCCAATTGCATCCAAATTTGAACTTACAATGTCTATAAAAAAAATTGCAATAAAATATTTTTAAGGATTTTTTGATTTCAGAATAAATTACTTATAATCTAAGGGTCTAAGCAAAAATGTTTCATCGACAATGATAGTAAAAAACTTAAAATCGAAAGTTTTTCATGCCTATAAACTATAAAGTATAAATTACTCAAAAAAGTCAAAAAATTTAAAAGTTATACTATGCATTATTAGGTGATATTAATTAATAATTGCCAATATAATATACATTCGATGAAATTGTCATGTATCTATGGTTATTTGTTTTTGAATTACAACAAAATAAAAAAAACATTTTTGTCAAATAGGTACTAAGTAAAAATTCCCGTTCTCCCATAGTTTGTTTTTGATTCTCCCAAAAATTATTAAATATACTGGGAAATTTTAATTTTGACCTCCTAAAAGTGCCAACTAAATTCATAAAGCATTTTTCTACCTGAAGTAGTGTACAAATACATGATCAAACTAAGTTAAGAAATATATGGACGATACACGATCGCACGGTGAATTTAGGACGGACTATTGTGTATATTATATCAGTGAGCGCCACTCGTTTCGCAACACGGAGCACAAGCCAAAACCTTATGTATTTCATTTACATTATAAATGATGTGTATTGTATACATGAAATTGCTCAAAATACAATTCTAGTAGAAGATTAATCAATAAAAGGCCATAAGTTCGCATCCTACAAACTGTCGAAGACTGACCATAATTTTTCGGATGTGTTGAGAAATAAGCAAAAAATGGCAACATCAATAATTATAGTACCGACTGTTGTGGTTTGATTTCCCATTTTAGTTGTGCTCTTATATAAAACTTTTGGGGGTAGGCTAAAAAAAAAAAATTACGATTTTATTTACGTAACATATAACTTTTAAGTTTATCTTTTTTAAAATGGCAATCATAAGGCAGACCACAGACCACATGCATATCATTTACCTTTTCCATCAAAAATTTGTATCATGCTATACACCATTGCTTATTTGAACTGCATTAAAAATATCTATCTAATGCAATATACCTACTTAATAAAAATGTGAATTATCCAAATTAGAATCATATCAGTTTATCGGTAAAAACGTTAAAATTTGTTCATTGTAACCTATATAATGTATGCCTAATATACTGCCTATACTATAAGGTATAGTACTGTAGTACACACCTATTGTTTCAATGATTTATACATATTTTAAGTGGAAATACATTTCAAACGCATATTTTAATAGAATTTCTATTATATCTATATAATTTCTACGAACACCTTTCACGATCTGATAAATTACAAATTTTGCACAGGATCTTCTTTGCATGTGAGCAACAACTTACGATACGACGAATACTGCAAAAACAATAGCTACTGTTTTATCCAGAGTCACGAGTTTCCGTTAAGCAGCGAAATTATCGTAAACAAATCAAGGAAAAACGGTAAACATAATATGATGACTGCGGTAGGTATTATTCCCAGTTTTACTATGTTATAAGTCTTATCTGCAAACAGTAAAACACTGTGGCCCATCTCATATACATACAGGATGAATCACCAAACATGCTCACCCTTCTTTTTTCTTCAGTAATGGCTGTGGGGGAGGGTACTGTTGATTTGTGTACACGTGTATGTTTGTTTTTGGCAGAATTTTTGATTTGGACACCCGTAGGTATCTGCCATGCCCGGTCGGGACCTCTCTCTTTTTCTCCAGACAGATGTCTGCACGGAGCTAATAAGTGCCGCCCGTGACCGGTGACCGAGGTTCGAACCGGCTAAGGTGCGCATTGCAACTAACGCCTTAGTCCGCTCGGCCACTCCGTCCCTATCAATATTTTATTATTAATATGATAAGAGTATTATGAATGCTTGATAAGATATAAGATATATTTTATACTTTTATTAAAACATTTTTAAGAACTATTATCTTTATTATAAACAATTTAATAACTTTTTTAAGGGGGGGGATGTTTCTCATTTGAATAAGAAAACTTTTTTTCCGCTGTAGGAAAAAATATCAAAAATTTGAAAATGTTGTTCTTATTTATATTTAAAAATTCCCAATATCAGAATTTGAATTAATTTCATTATTAAATGTTCGGCGAATCATCCTGTATATATAACGTAGATATATATGTTGGTGTTTATTGTTTTTAAATTTAATTAAATTAATTATATTCCTACTTCAATGTGAATTTGGAAAATCCTCCAGATTAAGACCAGATTATTGGGAGCCTTTCACGGAACCCATTATTCTACTATGATTACATTTTGTGTCTGAGATTGAAGTGGTTTTCGCGATCATATTACGAACAGAGGAATCAAAATACACTAAAATACCAAACATAATAATATAATAAAAGTAGGTGATACTAATAGTAACTTCTTCCACCTCTATTGAATCTGTAAAATATGACCGACGAGGCCACGGACTCATATGAAATGTGAATGCAACTTAAATAAAAAGGAATGTAGCGGACATGTTGTTTCCTGAATAAATTGTAAAGTCATTATAATTCTCTGGTATTATTTATAACCTCATAACAATAACTTAACATAAAATGTGTGCGCTATATTTATATGTATTATCATAATTATGTTAGTGTCGTCCGTTAATGACGAGAGAATCTCAACTTATGCATAATAAAACACAATGACATAATATAAAATTATAAGTTGTAGGTGAGACCAGTTTACAAATACGAATATCGAACAATTTCATTATCGTTTTAAATACTCGATAGATATAGTTTTAGAATGCCCAAATCGTGTAGAATACTTCAAGTATATAAAATAGGTAATAATAATATTATATGTAGGTAATAGAATAGTTTGATTTTTATAATTATTAAGAAATGTATACCTATAAATTATAATATAGGTAATGAATTGTTAAAATATGACTATTTCATATCTATCAATGAATATTTCATGATTTTTTTGGAACTCTAAGTTCGTATTCAATATTATTATTCTTTCCATATTCTTTCTATTCTAAAACGAATATATTAGGTACTTGTAGGTACATTATCTAAATTAAAAAAAGCTACATGTGTTTACAAGTGTTGGACTACTATGTGTTTACTACTGTTGGAATTTTTGTGTAGATGAGGTTTATTAAAAAAAAATGAAGTGTTCCGTAGAGAAAAAATGTTCTACCATGAATTCGTCGACTATTTGAAATAAATCTAAACGATACCCATTAGCAATTACATGCATCTGAGTTAGTTGCTATAGTTTCTATAATACATGATTATAGGGGACTTTTTCACTTGACCCTCTTTCCATAAGAACGACGACACCCTTAATACTGCGTATGTTACAATATATATATATTTTTTTTTTTTTTGTAACTTATAACTTATAAGTATAATATTATCAAAAAATGTTTTTTTTATATTATGTCATGTTACAAAACGGCCATTAAAAAATGTACCCTTTATAATATAATATACTAGTTATATAATGTAGATGTACCAGGTACCTACACCAAATATATTTGGATTGAAAAACTCTTATATTATTAATTAATGAATGTTTAAAAGTTTATTCTCAAGTCTAACGATATATGTGTATAAATATATAGTACGATAGTGTACTGATATAATAATAGAGCATAAAGGTACTACACGAGGGTCGTGTTTGTCTGTTTAGTTCACCCCCTCCCTATTATATAATATATAATATATACCTATATGCTATGTGTATTCTAACATACCAACTCGTCTGAACTGAAACCAAATAATTTATTTACAAGACGCTCGTTATCCCACACATGCAGCGGTGATTCAAAACCACGTAATTCTGTTCAAACGCTATTATTATATAATATAGAGTAGGTATGTTATATGTATTCCACTATACTCTTGTCCATACCCTTAAACATATGGGTACACAAACGCAAATATATGGAACATTGACAGTTGACACATTGACACATCGACGAATGAACTATAAGCTCGTCAATATGTGAACATTATTTCTCACGATCAGTTTTCTGTCAAAAAATGTATTTTTAGTTAACTAAGAGTAAATAATTTTGCCTTATCTGCAAATTTCCACTAATTACCACTCTCTCATTTTTACAAATACAATATTAAAAAAAATAGAGAAACAAATCCATAAAATTCAAATTAGTAGTACCTATGCAATGTATAATATTTCATAAGTTCCCATACGCAATATTCATTCTATGTAAAAGAGTAATGCAGTTAGCCAAGGAACAAAGTTGATTTCTTCTATACACTGAAATAAACATTATTTTGGGTCTTGGTATGGTTCGGTAACTAAAGTGTTCTGAGGTCAAACAACGACCGGTGCGCTAGTTCCAGGATGGGTGACCACCCGGGTGGTTTAATGACGAATCCTAGCCCCACATACACAACCAACCGTATTACTCCTCTAAAAATTCCATAGTTGACGATGCTTAAGATCAATAAAAAAAAACAATTATTTAGAAACAATAATCAGTTAATAAATCGTTCATACTGAGTTATATTCCTCGCAAGCTGGAACGCAAATCAATTCACGTCATATAAATAAAAGCGGATGTCACTCTGCTGTACAATAAGTTACAAGTGGGTCAATGTATCATGGATTGTATTAAACTTGAATTCAATGATATAATATCATTGTATAAGAAAAACGATTCTGAGCGGAGGTAGTTTGTCAGTCTGGATATTTTATATTGTTATTATTTATTAAATTCTGTAAGTTGAATAAATATTAAAATATTATAATTTTTTATTCGTTTCTATGGTGATCAACAACGCGTTAGAAATTAAAATCCCATTTTCAGCGGTTTTTCCTATGGCATTAAATAACTATTGAGAATATCAAAAAATGACCTCTCTAAAGTACCATCTTGATCCAATTTTCTCAAATATAAGGTACTATATGTTAAAATTGAAGCACTCTTTCTGATATAATATTAATTCAACTTACCGGATATAATAAATAATAACAATATAAAAAATCCAGACTGACAAACCGACTCTGCTCAGAATCGTTTTTCTTATACAATAATATTATACCATTGAATTCAGGTTTAATACAATCTATTATACATTGACCCACTTGTAACCTACTGTACAACAAACCGACATGCACTTACCCACTTTTTTAAAAATTATTTTAACGATCATAAAGTAATAAAACTAGGCACATAGCAAGTAAATTTTGTGGCATAGAATAATGATCAAAGTGATTTGTACCATTGTCCAACTCCTTAAAAGGGCTGTGGAGAGGAAGATTTGTGTTTGCATTCATATTGTGTGATAACAGGATGTAATGGACAATGGTCAGGATGTTTGCTATTGATCAGCCATATATTCTGTGAATAAATAGTGCGAGTGACATAGAATAATACATGCAATACGCGTTAAAGAGATAAATCAACACTATCGGATTTTAATGGTTATCATAGATGCTTTTACTAGTATTATTATATTTTACTATATACAATGACATTTTCAAAATATTTAGATTAATTTTAAGCTACCTACTTCAGTATATTCATGCCATATTCACACCATTCTATGCTTAAGTTGGGATCAACTCAAAAGTTAATAACAATAATACCTATATATTTGGGGGACGAAGTGGCCGAGCGGTCAACGCGTCGGCTATGGCGCTGCCGGTTCGGGTTCGATCCTCGACCACTGGGCGGCATTTTTCTCCGGGCAAGTCACGGTGTCCGGAGAACAAGTGCCGCCATCCCCCACTCCGGGGCATG
>WHPZ01590333.1:18546-29063 GCA_016617965.1 Macrosiphum rosae
CTTCATTTTTGGGAAATGTTGAATACTTTATTCCCCACAAAATGAATTAAAATGATTGAAATGTCCGCACGCACTGGTGTTCGAATTGTTTCCGATCGCGAATTGTCCTGATCTTTTGTGCACATTTCGTTTTGGTCGGATACGGATTTCTTCTTTTTTTTTATCGTTTTAATCCCGCGGGCGCGTTTCCGATGCACCACGCCCGGATGTCAGTTATTTACTTCCGGTTGGGTTCAACATAAAGGACGCAATCAAGTCACGGTGAACAACACCCCCAACGCCCAGCCTTGCACAAAATTGTTAAAGGTCTTTCGAGTCATTACAAAAAGAAAGAAAAAAAAGCGATCGTTTACCGCCGCCACCGTTGATGGAATATGAGAAAGACGGCGACAGTGGCGGCTTCTACCAATGAGATTGCGTCGGATAATCACCGATAGTCTTTCCAAAGACGTTCGTATTAATTCCACATCGGCTTCCGTAATCGGATATATTCTAGAAAGTTGTTATCAGTGATGAACACCGGTGAAAAGTTGCTGTCATTCACAGGAGTCACGTATTTCCCAGCCCCTTTGTGTACGCCAGTTTTCCAATTATTTAGTTAGTCTTTTTGTGACGGTTTTAACTATTTATCTCTGCGTTTTTCAAATCATCTTCTCCTTGTTCGCATATACTAGTCTTGGCAGGCGCCTATGGAAACTGCGGTGACTTTCTCATGCTCTCGAGTTGTACAAACGCGCAATTGATAAAAAGGTTATGACGGGAAATCCTCGGCGGTGGCGTAAAACTTATCCTCTCGGTTTGTCGTATATTATTTCTTAATTTTATCCCAACGGCCGGTTCGTAACCGATGTTTGAACTGTAAGTGATCTCTTCCGCGTCCTTGCGGGATTTTCATTTTCGCTACCCAAATTTATTCTTACGCAATTAGCATTCTCTATTGCACACAACTTAAGTTATTTGCTCATAACAAATATTTATTGGTTTCGATCGGAACAACGGTTTAAAGTACTTAACGGTTTTGGTTTTACTCAATACGATTTCAAATATAAATTTCTTTTAAGATTTTTATTATTATTATCATTATTGACTTTAAGTTTTGACATTCATTTTGTTATATTATAGCTTTCTGCTGCTATATACTTAACCTTTCGAATATTTGGTAATTTACAAAACAACTCATTTTATTACATGAGTTAGGTACTTAATGTGTTTATTGTTGTATGTCTATGAGTTACATTACTTATGATTACTGCATAGTGCATATACACAACTATATAAGATTTTCGTTTTTAACTGCCTGCAATTATATCATGGTTATAATTATTTATTAATTCCTTTTTTTTTTTACAGATCGATCCGAAAGTGGCGTTTCCGCGACGAGCACATCCGAAGGTAAGTGAACACATTAACATTATTTTCTTTAATTTATTGTCCTTTATTATATTAAATTAAAGATAATTTATTTTAAGTTGAAAATTTTCCCCGGTAAAACTAAAATAAGATTATGAAAACGGTACGACAAAAACTGTGTACTTGTCTCTCTGATTTATAGGTATGAGTTAATTTTTTTTTAACGTATATTTCCATTATATAAGCCAAACAACTCTTGTAACATTGTTAAACGTTAGTTTCATAGTGATGTTTAAATTATTATGCCCACAAGGAGACTATAGTAAAATTCATCTGGTAATAACTGAGTATACGTTCGAACGTATTCGTATATAGATAAAATACTATTCGACGTAATGAAAATAAATATGTTATTACATACAAATTGCCGTTTATAAAATCTTTATTTTGACATATACATGTTTTGGACTCGGTACAGATATTTATTTTCAACCGATTTTGTTGTCATGGTTACTTATTAACAAAAACATACCTTGAAGAGAAAAAACATCGAGTAACGTGCCATATTTTTTTGTTATTAACTATATAAATAGTCGTAAAGTACCTAAAATATGATAATAATAATCATAGAGGGGGACGAGGTGGCCGAGCGGTCAACGCGTCGGCTACAGCGCTGCCGGTTCGGGTTCGATCCTCGACCACTGGGCGGCATTTTTCTCCGGGCAAGTCACGGTGTCCGGAGAACAAGTGCCGCCATCCCCCACTCCGGGGCATGGCAGAAACCTACGGGTGCCCCAATAGAAATTCTGCCAAACATTCACGTGTTCCTAACCGACCGTATCAACTGTCCCAACCCTACTGTACCAACCTTACCAACCTACAGGCTAATGACCTCAGTTTTCGAATCCTTAAAATAATAATAAAAAAAAAAAAAATAAATAAAAAAATAATCATAGAATATTATTTTTATAAGGTAGATATAGGTAGTTTAATTTATAAAGATTTTTGGTTTTATAATCGTATCTATTTTTACTTGTACACCGCCGCTGTAGTAGGATGTTTACATTTAATTATAAATGAATACAAAACTTTAAGACGTCATGAACCGGCGAAGGGTTATAACTTATAACTTATAACGAATATAATATTATATTATATAGGTACGGCTAGCGTCTTAACTAACGATTTACCGGTAAAATATCCGCCGACTTATGATGAAGTATCGTAGCTTTATTAATTTAATTAAGTAAATATTTTTAAAATTATAATTATTTGAGTTTATGTGGTCAGAATCTCCATTACCTATTATACCGTGGCTATACATAATCATATATAGACATTATTATAGTACCTATTATAATATGATATCATGGGACATTTCGGTATAATAATGACATTTAAGCGTCCGTTACAGTGAAACCAAAATATATTTATTATAAATCTTTTAAAGGTGTAATTTTACCGATTTTCGGGTACAGTATTATTATTTCTTATCGTTTTATAATGCGAATCAATAATATTGGGTAACCCATGGCAATACGGTTAGAAAATCACCAGAAACGTAACATGAATATAGGTATATAAATAGTGAGTATACAAACTCTTTAACATGCCGGCTGTACTTTGGCCATGCATCATAATATTACACACATTCCCTTACATAATGTATAACAAAAACGTACGAAAAACCTGTATAAAGGGTTACTTACACTTGACGAGCTAAGAGATATGTAGTTTGGGAAGAAAAAGGATGAATTATTTAACCAACGTGATCTTCCTACTGAAAACGACGTGTATTTTTTTATATATATATATTTTATTATTTATATTTTCCTATTTGTCGTCTTTTCGTAGACAAGAAAAACGCAGTGTACATTTTCTAGTTATATTTTCTAGGTAGGCACCTCGTTCAATTCCAGTGCGTTAAGCATCTACAATCTACATATTATAGAAAAGGTGTATAAACTGCATACGGAACAATAATATTATGAGGGTTTTATTATAAAAATTAAGTCTGCAGTTGAACTAAAATACCATTCTCAAGACCTTATTATATTTCAAATGATTTTAAATTGAAAATTATTTGTGATTATGATTTGTGATAGTGATTTATTGTAAATTGTAATTCGTATTTGATAGGTACATAATATTTACTATAACTTAATTTGACATGTACAAATAAAGAAAAGTATAATATTTACCACTCTTGCTATGTACAGTAACGAAGTACAGATATACCTTATACGATTTAGATCATGTTATTTTAAACTTTTAGTCGACGATACATTGTTTTTCATTTCTTGCCGACACAATGATGGTCTAAAAAATTACTGTTGTCCCTGCAATATGTTTAATGCACCGTTAGTGCAAATATTGTATATTATATAACATACATTTAATAGGTAGGTACTTCGGCGGGGTTGAAAAATAATACTATAATGCTCGTCGTGTTCTAAAGTAAACTGCAATACGCTTTAGTTTCTATTTCTACTTACGTAAAAAATCTAATTACTGCGACTGGTGTAACGTATCGTGTAGCGAATAATATTAAAATAAAATGCATTGTCTGTGTCAAGTCCAAACGAATCGCTTATGTTGCGAGTACATAATAACAATATAATATCCATGTACCAATAATATACTTTTAATGGCCTTGCATTTGCCTATAAGCTAACACTGCTGCAGTTATTGTTTTATGGCAGAGTGTGGTGTATTCGATAACAATGGCATTCGTAATGCAGGCAAAAATATAAAGAAAAAAGAGTTTAAGTAAATATATTTATATATGAATAATTTTTTTTGTTCTTTACAAAGACAATAGAAAGAGATTCGAATACCGTTCGTATATGCATTTTGCAAAAGGGTTTCCTGCTCAGGGGAGCAGGCAGACACTCCGGTTCGTCCTGCACATATTGCCAATATTCCGAAATGCTGCCGGGCGTACATACATTATACTGTAGGTGGATTTCTTGGATACCTCCTTTTTATTGAAAAGTTCAAAAGCCGGATGACTTGTTGTTTAATAGAAATAATAATAATAATAAAAAAAAAAAAAAACCAGAAATTTCGTACACATAAAATGTATGTGTGTGTGTGTGTGTGTGTGAGCACCTAAGCTACACAACGATATACAAAAGAAAAATAAAACACCAGCGGTTTTCCATTTGTATACGTTCCAAATGTAATTTATCCTCAATTTCACGCAAGAGGTTATTCAAATATGGTATATTTTTTTTTTACGTCTAATATCGGATGTTTTATTCACAATGACCATATTGCTGGGAATTTTTATCGCCGGCGTAGACTGCGCCTTCAGCCAGCACCTCCGTTTAGCGGTTTTATCATATTATATTATATACCTTTAGGAGGTACCTATGTGTGTGTGTGTACAACGCTGTATACATATTATATGTGTATATATATATATATATATTGTTCTAGTCTGCCGTCTTTCAATTTATTTCTCCGGCACAGCAACGAAAGTGGAAATTGCTTGTTAATAAATTAAACCCTTAGTAATTCTTTTTTCGCGCACGCCGCCGTGCAGTTCGAATTTCGCTTCTTTTCTTTTATTTTCTTCTTTTATTTATTTATTTTTTTTTTGGCGGGCCAAGACACGAAAACGGAAATTATTACCGAGCAATATAAATTCCATCGGAACATTACACGACCGTCGCTGATAATAAATCACCGGTCGTTGTCAAGACGAGATACAATTAATATGATATTTTTTCCTCTCCGTCACCGTCGTCTTCTACTAAAATTAATACTGGCGAATGATGTTATGACGGGAAAACGAACGAAAATAATCCGACTGCGACACGACCTCACGGGCGCCGCCGCCGTCACCGCCAACTCGTTTCCAACACGCTTCTGGTTCGAGTGAATCATTGTTCAGCCAGCCACTATATACACTGTTTAATTTAATGGGACATTGGAGTTTTGAACTTTAGCCCAATATGACAGCTATTAAGTTTTGTTTTATTGACCTTTGCAAAACCATCCTATAACCTTTATATTGGGGCTAGTCTCGCATTTTGTCTGTATCTCGTATTTAAAATGCAAGTACACCTATTATATTCATTATTCATACGCTTTACAAGGTACTTCTATAAAACACATAATGCATAATAATATAATACAATGAGGAACATAATATTGTATTAATCAATAACCATCATGCAACATAGTAATAAACGTAAAATATATTTACCGTAAGTTTAATTTTTGTCGTATATTTCTATAATATGTATGTGAATATAGTTAATATCATAATTGTGAGAATGGCCGATAAAATAGACGAATATTGTGGCTCGAAATTGCCAGTTGAAATTATTTATTTATTTAAATTAAAATTAAATTGTAGTCCAAGGTTTTTTTTAATTATTGAAAATAAACATATTGTACCTATGTACCTTCTGATGCTAGATGAATTGTCATAAATCTATAATCCACACATCAATCGAGTACGGTGATTTGCATTTGCAGGATATCAATCAATACGTATAAGCTTATATCTCGGCTCTCAGTCGAAAATCTTAACAATTATTTTAAAGGTCATGGATAAAAAAAAACCCTTATAACTATAATTTATAATGTGATAACTTATGGACAATTTAATCTCTCTTGCTGAAAATAAACTCATTAAACTCATTGTACACGTCAGGTGTTTATGACAATCATATAATTTTTTTTGAATTTTACATCGGTGTCCTTATAGTAATTATATTATTTCAACAGCCTTTTTCCGTTAGCCGATTAATAGTAGAATTATAAAAAAAATATAAACTTACCAGCAATAGTTCTCTGCTGGGGCTTCATTCCTGTGTAATATAACACTTCCCGTATACCCTTCAAGCCTGCAACCCTATATAGTGTTGGGAATGTCTGATAGGATTTAAATTTATGATGTAACCTAACCATAATAATTTTAGTTATCACATCACAAGTATTTCAACATAATATTATACCTATGTCATTCTACATAATTTAAAAAAGTAGTTCTGTTTCATGCATTTTTTATTCATTTTAACATTTTTATTTTTATATTATTTTGTTGGTATAAAATAAACTATTTTATTTTAGTGAAATATGTTCTAAAATAAACTATATTAACATAAAGGATTTACTTTGAGAATAGAAGAATACAATTTTAAGTATAAACATTCAAATTACTCAACGAATAGGTATAATTCGAAAATGTCATACATTTTTTAATTATATTTTTGTCTTTTATAATATAAACAAGAATGTTTTGAAAATACCTTTGATGTCATTGAAGTTTTATCATTGGTAAACGACCATTGCTTTGAAATTTCACTCTGTGTCTATTTTGTCGATCTTTGAGTAGTAAATCCTTTTCATGTTAGTTTAATTGGAACCATTGAAGTGTTTAGAGAAAAATACCAACAGTGTATTAAGATGGCCAACCTGAATGAAGGTTGTTTTCATTTTAATTAATGTATGTACAAAGTCTTTTCACATTGGCCACATCTTAAATGAAAAAAGTTGATTTAAAATACGTTTAAAAAACTATATTTTAGTTAAACATTAATATTATGTTTTTAAAAATACATTTTAATTCTATTTTGTTTTTGCCTCATTCTGTTAATATTAAAACAAAATAAAATGTATATAATATCATAATGTATATATTTGTATTTATCGTTTTAATATTATACTATACCTACCTATTTAATATTATTCACTGCTTTGACGTGTATATGGATAACATTCCCATAGGAAGTATACCTATCCAACTATAAATAATTAATTATTATCACAAATATCATAATAGTTATGCAGCTACTTATCAATAAATTAATTAATTTTTACTAAATATCGTCAAGTACCCACCCACGTACAAGCCAACGACGGCCACTCTCATCCGCCCGTTGCGTCGACCAGTCAAATCCCAAAAGATTATACCGATAAGGCTGGCTGGTGTTGTTAGCCGTCACGGTGGGGATGGCGATAACGTACGATCATCAGTGATGTGATGGGGAGGGATGACAAGAAATCTTTTTTATTTTAGAAAAAACTGTACCCATCGGAAACAGCTGTCACCGACGACGACGACGACGACGACGCGACTATGCATAATCGACGTATACCCTATACCCGGACGAAACACAGCTACACATCTTTTCAGTTAACTGTTATCTCTTTCGTCTTGCGGTGCCATAGTGTCGCTTTTCAGGCGTCTTTACGTATATAATAGGTATTATTATTGTTAATATTTGTTTAGTTCGTACTGGGTCGCACGCGCGTGTGTTTAGTCCACGTTTCATAATAATTAAAAACTCTCGCGCTTCTGCAGTATAATAATAATAATGATAATGATAATAGTAATAATAATACATGTTATATATAACACCTACGAGAATTATACACACACACACGCGCAGCAGACACCGACGTCCCGACTGCGTTTATTATGCACACAATAAATACTGAGCGCGCGTGTATTAAAAATCATACACACGCATTGTGTTATCGTCGGCGTATTGTACGTATTATATACGTTTTAGACGAACAACGAGCGACTCGAAGTTTATAAACTTTCGACGTCCCCTGCCCTGCACACACACACACCCACACCCACACCCACACCCATCCACCCGTCCACCCTCACTGCACACATACGCTTATTTATTATATACACGCGCTGCTGCGACTGATGGGACGACGGGGGTGGCGAAATGGTTTTTTGCGGGGGAGGAGAGGGTGCAGGTCTGCCGACGGTCTGGGGACGGAATAAATTGCTCGTAAGTCATACTGTGTTCCTGTACGAGACATTTCATTATTATATATATTATTATACGCGCGCGGGCGCGACTTTATCGTTGTGTGTGCGCTCACATCGTCGTCATAGTTCTTTGTGCTGTGTGCATGTGTACGTCGCCCGCGACCGAAAACTTTGTTCCGGTTTATCTGATACGCGAGTAGGTATGGTATACCTCGTACCCCCCCGCCGAGCACGCATAATAATAATAATAATAACGATGATGATGATGATGATGATGATGATGATGATAATGATGACGACGATGATGATGATATTATAGATGTATTATAATAATTTATAATAACTTTGCGTATATCGCGTGCGATGTAGACGTAACGTTTTGGGCCCGACATCTCGTATAATAATAATAATAATATGACGTACGTACAATGTACTCGTGTACACGATGATGGTATATAATATAACATAGGTGCTATAATATTTATATATTATTATTATATTAGTGGGGCCTGCGCGCCGTTAAATTCAATATTATTCTTCTCGGTTCACGAGTCAAAGCCCGTTTAATCCAAAGGATAGCTATTGCGCATTAATCGCTCGCGTTCGTCTAACGCCATTATACGCACCTGCGCCCCTCAATCCTCGGCGCGTGTTCATCGCACCCCCAACTGCATATATATTAATATTAATAATAATAATAATAATAATATAATATTGTGTTACGCGCCTTACACCGTTCTCCTTTGAGAATTCGATACGCCGCCGTCGGGTGTTGACGTCACGTTTTTTATACATCATCGTCTATCTGCAGAAGTACGAACCAGCTTCCGGACTTTTGCTCAGTCGTTGGTTGTGTATAATAGTACCTGCATAGTAAAAATCATTGTTCGATTTCTCAAAAATATATCAATTCCAACGTAAGCGTATAGTATATGATAATATATTATTATGTTTTTCGTCGATTTTCATATGATTTCTATAAACAAACATAAATTAGCATATTATCATACACGTGTGTGTACGGTATTTATATGTTCACGAGAAATACATGTTCGTCGAGACCGAATTCGTATAATATACGACTGCAGTTGTGGGGAATCAAATCGCCCGTGACATATTTTATTTCACATGCGTGTTGTGTAATCCCCCGGAATCTATAATTCTTTGACATCTTAGATTTATTCCGTGTACACTACCACTGTACCACTGCCACCGTCGCCACCACCATTGTGTCCGCCCAATAATTCACAAAAAGTTACTTTAGTCAATGAAATCCGACTTGCTTATTCGAAGTCATTTACAAACAATGTTAACGACCGATATCGCTAATGACGCTGGCCAAGAAAGTTTCAGTTCAGCGAACACTGTTTTTACTCTTTACTTTTGACTTTAGAGTTTTTGTTCAGATTTACGAGAATTTATAAAATAGTTGCTTATATTTTCTTTACTTTTTTTTTATGTTTTTACCAACTAACTGTAGAGATATATTGCTCAAGTATCAAATAAGATATAAAAAATATATTATATAGAAACCATTCAAACGTAATTATTTTCTTTAAGTTTATACAAGTTACACCATAATATTATTATGTCGTTTTAATCACCCTGAAACGAAATGTTTTCTGGAGAGAGTTTGGTGTTCTGATATAGTTTCAAAAATAATCAAAATTAAATCCTCACTTTTGCATGTACAGAGACGCAGAGCATAGACAAATTTATTAATTTTTGTCCGAAACAATTTTTATTTGTTATCCGTCTGCAAAAATCGATAATGTTTTTTAACGTAAGAGAAATTATTGTTATACATTTCGGTGGTTAAAACTTAAAACCCATTTAATCATAACGCCTGCAGTGAAAAGGCTTTTGTTCGTAACTCCAAGTTTAATGTATAAAATAATATTCATAGAATGTATTAATTTAAATCATGTTATGTAATTATTTTGAATATCAGAATCCTTAACAGTTGGTATTACCTAACTATCGTTATGCATTATGAAAAAATAATATTTCAGATTCACATTAAACAGCACTTTGATATTTTATATTCCATGCAAAAGTTTGTTGAAATATTAAATTGTTATAGATATTCACTTATTTAAAGTTTATATAACTTACACTATTATATTATTTTGTATCTTATCAAACAAATATTGTGTTGTTATAATTTCGAATAAATACTATAGCATTAATATTATTTTAAATATGTGATAAAAACGTTTAATTTAACTATTTTATCACTATTATTATTATTAAACTTAATTTAACTTAACTAAGTATAATAATAATATTTTCACGGCAAACCATAATGTCTAAATTATGCAAAACAATACAAAACAAAATAATAGGTATTGAAATATGAAATTGCTTTATAACACGTGACCTTAAAATATATTAGAAAATGCATAGGTAGTGTTCTACA
>WHPZ01590335.1:0-39015 GCA_016617965.1 Macrosiphum rosae
TTTGTCAACTAGAGGTACAAACATTTTTCAGATTTATATTAGGGATTTAATATAAAACAATCGTATTATGTGATATGAATTAAACGTATTATGATGTGCCTGTTTGTGTATTATAATAAATATTTAATTAAAAAATTGATGTATAGCTAGTTTAAATTCTAAATTAAACAGAATAAGGTTGTAAAAATATATTGATTTTAGTCTGTTGTATAATTGTGACACGATTTAAATCGGTTCTCCTACACCATGAAATAATTGCCCTTTTAATTGATTTTTTTTGTACAGATATTCTCATTGTATATCCTATACAGGCGCGCAACTATAATAGGAGCGCATTTGTCTGCAATAGGATCTCCTGTCGATTTTTTTTTTAATTAATGTCTTTTTTAAATGTTTAAATTTATCTGATTTATTGTTCAATTGATTATTATAATATAATAGGTATTAGGTATAAATATATAATATTAGTTCTTTATATGGATTATAAAAACACGTACAATTGTCTTTTATTTGTCAATTTCATAAAATGGCACTGAGTTGCATAAACTGGCTAAAATATTATTATAATTTATATTTGTTGGTTTGTCCGTTTTTTCTACAAACATTTTTCATAATAAGCAGTACTTAGGAAGGTATCTTTATATGTTCATATTTTAGATTCTGATTGTAGCGATGAATGTATTGATTTTACAATGATGTGTGGTTTTGTGTTTCTTTGAGTCGTGATACACGAAAAGAAGCAGAAAAAATGCTTCAATTTACAACACAGAGTGTGGTTTCTGATAGTAAATTGGATATAGATGGTACTTTTATGAAGCAAAAATTGAATATTCCCAGTATTTTTCAAAATATTCGGGAAAAACAAAAATTAAATTACCTACCTACTTATAAAGGATAAACTGGAATTTTTACGCAAAACAATTTTTCGACGAAATAAATTTTGTTTTTTTGGTATAACTCCAAAACGAAATTTCACAAAATATTTAAATTAGTATTTTCTGTAAATAATACAATTATTTTGAGCTATTTATATACATTTTACATTTTCGGATTTTTATGAAATTTTTACAGTACTTAATATAAATTATAAATTAACTAAAAAAAATTGTTGTGATATAGAGTGACAAATTGTCTTCGCATTGTATCGTTTTTCGCATGCAATGATTTATCATTGAATTAAACACATCTATTATAGTTATTTATTCAATGGCGAGGTACACTCGACTCCTACTTTACAGCAGAGCTGTTACTTAGGTACTACGCCCATTTTTAATTCTGAATTTATTAATTAGTTTTTTATTTAGATAAAAACAATAATAAACCTGACATTACAAACTACAAAGTATATAATATAAATTGTAATTGTTATTAAAATAGATGTAATATGCAATCAATCTATAAAGATAAGTATTTCTTGTTTTAAAAAAGCTTGATGTGCCCACATTTCCATTTGCGCAATAAATTGTTTTTACATAATTGACGATAAATAAATTAAATATCATTATCAATACTCATATTATATCGGTAACCGTTTATTTTCATAAATTTAAGTATTACTTGGTATTAAATTGTCACATAAAAATGTCAAAAATGTAATAAACTGTTTGCGCTCTACTGATTATGTACTTACCTTTCAATATATAATCGAAGAAAATAATCAAAATACTATTTTTTCAATAAATAGTTCATCTTCTTGAAGTTTATAAACCACGTACCAGTTTTTTAATATAAATGTAAGTTTTTTCATTTTTTGTTTAACAAACACATAATACATGCCATCTTTATATTTGAAATATAAATTTAGTTAATAAATTTTAAAAAAAGTGTGTATTTTTATCATCCAGAATACAAACGTTATTGTTAGTTAGGTTTAAACAGTAAAATTAATTCCATGTTTTACAATCCATTAATTTTATTCTCACTTTCTTTAATTATAATCGGTTATTTTTTTTTAATTTAACGTGTTTTAGTAATACATGATTTCTAACTCTACATTAGATACATCATTTTTTTAGATTAAGTGATTTATATACCCTATTAAAATAAATCTAGAACTTTATTGGGATAATATAAAGCACATACCTGTTTAATTGTTTGTTGTTTTTATAATAATATTAAAGTTATGTACTTTTATTATTATTTTATCGACTAATAAATTTCGTTATTCGTTATAATGGTATTAATATTGCACTAATATCGTTTATAATTATGTTTAGCGCGAAAAAAAGTACCTATAGTAATATCACTTATGATGTTATGATTTGTATGTTATGTTTTTGATAACATTTTTGTTTGTATATTGTTATAATCTATACTTACATATAATTATATAAATTATAAACACAGAAGGATTTTACCATGCTGACCGCATTTTTCTGCTAGTATTAGGTTTATTAAATATTCTGATTTTTTGAATTTTGTATCAGATAACTATAATTAATTCCATATTTTCAAATTTGAAATAAGCACATAATTTTTTTTATTGTACTGATTTATGGCAGTATAAAGTATAAACCTTTGTTTCACAAACGAGAACCTACATTTTTACTATACATTTTAAGCAGATGTAATTTTAGATTCTGAGCGGAGCGATGAATGTATTTAAAAATGTTGATGTATTTATCGAAATCATTCCAACGATTATGTTTTGGTCTATTATACTTTATTTTAATTATTCAAATATATTTTAATAACTCTTCATTCATTAATAGGCAAGCAATAATTGAAAACCAATGTTAAGTTTTAAAGAATGGCCTAAAAGTTATGAATGGAGAGACTATGCGAATTGTAAAACTAAATTAATTATTTATCTCAAAAAAGGAAAAGTAAGTTCGACAATAAGAGGACAATGGTTTGGCGTCGGCAAATAAGTAACCGACTGACACATACAGACATAAATTATTTTATGAACTGGAAAAAGGTGGAAAATATATGGGACACACTATACCTCTATTTGTTGAATTATATTTATAAATTATGTTACTTCGGGTTTTGGCCGAAACAATATTTTTAATCTTTTGATCAAATAAAAATAATAATATTATACTTCCAAAGACTGACAAACCCTTGGTGAATCGGAAAAAACTGTCAGATACGATTGAAAATCTAATTTCAAAGTATATAATATTGGAGCCTATCATTTATTTATTTTTTTATCACTCTAGATTGGTATTAAATATTTATTCCTTCCCGGTCGAATAAACATAATCGACTAAATGGCTATTACACAGCTTAAAACTGAGGCAGTTCGTTTTTATGGCAGGTATACGTACGATAAGAACTCTTATGTCTGATTTATATTTCAAGTTTTCCAACCGAATACAGCTCTTATATATATTTTTAATTCAGATTTGTGTTTATTGGTTAACACTGTTATAAGAAATTTCAATTGAAAATTAACGATTTTAGTAGGTAGTTTACTATTATGCCTATATGTCTGTACAACGCCATATTGTCATAAAAATAACCTTTACAAGTCGTTACACAATTTTATACTAAAACTTACTGCTTTTTGAGATTACTATATAAATTAATATGTTTCAAAAAATCAAATACTTTCACAAAATGTGTAAGTTGTACTTATTGTATTAGATTTATGATATGGAAGAACTACAAAATGCTATAAATTATAATAAAACATATTATATAGAATAATTTTATATGAAAATAAACAAATTTTTATTAAATGAAGTATATTTTAAATTTTAGTTCTTGTATTCGCTTTTATCGAATCCAAATGTATAACTATAGAACTTAGATCCAACTTATCAAACCACCTCTTTAAAAAAAAGTAATTGGGTAAATATATTTAAATTACTAAACGAACCAGTCTGATTTTATGGTATTCAATTATAGGGTATTGATTAAATGTCCAAATTGATTAAAATTCGAATCTTTCAGCAAACAATTCGAAGAATAATATTTAAAAGTTTCGCTTTAAGTCTTAAAAATGATACATTCCTATATATCTTAAGATACAAACCGTAAAAGAATTAAAGAAACTGCTAAACAGACACTTTAAATATCACGCAAATGTTCGTCCGTTTGATGATTAATTTTGGATCTATCTCGAAAAATTCCCACACAGGGTTGCATAAAAAAATTATTAAATTAATGGACCAATCAATTATGCTCAAGTGACCATAAGCTTATTGTTATTGATTCATTAAATGTTTAATGATTGTGCAACCCGGCACTAATGTATCTAATAAGTGTCTAAAACGAGAATATTGTAGAGAATATTTTAATTAATATTCTTCCTCCATCGAAGTATATAAATATTTATTTTATCGGGAGGATTTCAAATTTATTCTGTATTTAATATTTTATCACTTGTATTTATTGCATAAACATTCTATTTAAATCTGAACCCTTATAAACGAAATTCGTGAATAAATATTTGTATTAAGTTATTTTTTTAAAAGTGATTTTAGATCATTTTTTCTTTAAGTGCTGTGAAATAAATGTACTATATTATTATATAGAACAGAAGGTGGTAATTTTTTAGGTACATACTATGATAATGTTTGTACGAATGGTATATCATATTTATTGTAACCATAATACAACGGAAAGTATTTAAGCGAGCTAATCCATTTCTATTAACGGTGTTTGAAAAGAATTTTTAACATATTTAAAATATTTTAATTACAATTCATTATTCTACAACTCAAAATTATTTATCTTGTGTTATCAGCAGTATTGTGTAGTTTTAATTAATTACTTAATTATAAATGCTACCCTACAACATCGTAATTTATCTTCTTTTGAATCCATAAATTATTAGACAATACTTATACGACAAGTATAACAATTTAAATAAACCTAGTTTGAGAAATTTTATTTTTTTTTAAATTGAATAATGTATCAAAAATACGAACTTAATACAGAATATGCAATGAAAACACCATATGGATATTAGTGTGATAAAAAAAACATTAATACATACCACAGATATATAAACATTTGTATATATCTGTGATGTATACTTTATTAATTAAAGCTTCTAAATACAGCCACCAAACGTATAAAAATCCTGATTAGTTACTACGGTCTATATTAAACCATTATAACATATAACATAAATTTAAAACTTTAAATTGCATATAATTTATATTTTATATTCTATATGAATTACATTACTACTGTATACAATATAGGTTAATAAAACATAAATAAAATATATTTTTATATTAAATATTATTTCGTAATTGCTAATTGCCTAGATAATTTAATAATAAATTAATTGAGTACCTATGCCTACATTTCGAAGTTTTAATAAAATAATATTGTACAATAATTAAAAATATTACTCTTTTAAATATTTTATAGAAATTCAATATATTTACAAGTTTGTTGATCTTTTAAATTAATTTTTTAGTATTTATTTGAAAAACTTTTATGATATTTTTTACTTAAGATAATACTTTATAATACCGGGGAAGTCAGTCTGTTGTATAGTAGGTTTCAAGTGCATTTTGTCATTTAGGAGATCAAAATTACATTGATTAAATCACGATGTAACTTTATTTACACCCATTACGTATGGGTAAATCTGAATTCAATCATAAATCATTGCATACGAAAAACCATTATCAGCGGAGATTTTCAGCCTCTATTTAAGTAACTAATTTTTGCTAAAAATATCACAAATATTCTATTATATTATTAATTTTTTATACGTATGCATTATTGTTACTTATAAGTTAATACTGCATAGGTCATAAAATTAGTCCAAATATTATTTATTATTATATTATTATTATTGTAAAATGATAATTTAAGTCATTACTGTGAAAATTACTGTGACTTAACACTTAACATTTTTTTAAAAATTTTAGTAAGGTCAACTTATGTGAAATGTTCAAGTATAATAAGTATAATTATTAAAAACTGTATGAATTTTTAACTACAAAATAATTATAACATTTTTACGAATTTTAAGACTTTCCTTAAAACTAGAACATCAAACTGTTATAAAAAATTAATGCGTAGGATTTACGCTCAACTTTTTGTTTGACTTTACTAAAAACAATATATTATTAATATGATCAACTTTGAACTAAATTTTCAAGTTTTTCAACCTAGCATATACATTTTGATCACCTTTTAAATAAAAGGAAAAAATATCGAAAATTCGAAATGTTTTTTAATATCCTAAAAAGAGCCAATATACCATGTCTAGAAATTGCGTATTGCATCATACAAGTAATTTTCTCGGTTTTTGTAATTTTTTTAGTATTTCCTGATTTGAAATACAAGTACGGGGAAATTTTCGATTCCATGGAAAGTACCTACTAACTTTATCCAATTCACTACCAGGAACCCAACCTGTTATTAAGTTGAAGATTGTAGAATTTTTACTGTTCCAAAAAATAAAACAATTAAATAAAAAAATATATTTAAAAATAACATACCAATACATTCATCACTCCACTTAGAATCTAAAACTAACAACCTCTTTTAGTATATAAAAAATTAGAAACTAAAACTTATAATATGGTTGTAGAATGATTATAATATACTAAGAAATTGATTAAACGATTTTTAATTCTTAAAAATATTTATTTTAAATAGAAAATTATGATTTTAGTACAAATATTGAAATGATACATCATATCTATACTCAATTATCGTTTTTTCCGTTTTTCGTAGTCGTTCAATTTTGAGATAAATTTATTATTTTTTTTCAAGACTAAGCTATTGTTTTTAATTTTATATTGATACAATTAAGTAGTTATAGTTAAGGCGGTATAGATAACTATGTACTTACGTATTCTGTATAATTATTCAAAAAAATCAATTTTATTATAAAATATATGTATTAATATTAATATATATATATAGGTTTGGAATAAATCTTTTAGAAATTAAAAAGGTATTTAACGATGGTAAGCCAACAAGTTAATTATGATCAACCAAACTTAAATAGATTATAAGTACAATTGGATTTCAATATTCAATTCTAAATTGTAATTTTCAAACGCTTTCGGGTGTTACGTACAATTTAAATCATTAATATTGATTATGATTTATGAATATATTTTATTATACACTAATTTATATTTTATACTAAGGTATATTAACCCCATCATTGATAAATTTCATGAAAACCATTCTTTAATTATTTTGTTTTTAATAGGTTCTTTATTTTGTATTTTATATCTAGTAGTTCATTAGCTTAAAATATATTATATAAATATTTTATTGCTTAATGTTTTTTTTTTCTTTGAATTAAATAAATCGTATTTTATTTGTTTATTCATTGTATTGAATTAAAAAAATAAGCTGACGGTTGACAAGTGACTGAGTATTTTATCATATAGCTGTATAATTATCCTTATCCAAACGTTACTCAGTGAATATTTTGTTTTTAAATAATTTGAAGTTGATCCAACAGAGTTTACTTTGGTAAATCTTTTACTAAATCACTATAGCAGCACAAACAACATAATAGTTATAGACACCAAACATAGATAGCTTATCGTCGCTACCTAAATCTATGCGGTAACAAACGGTACAGTCGAAAAAACGAGTCTATATAAAAAAAAAAACAACTACGACAACATTAACAACAATGTCCAAAACGGTTACCTCGAGTAGGCAGGCCAGGGTGGCCAGGACCGTTGCGGCTTTCATCTGGAGCCGGCTGACGGTTGCGTTCCTTGCGACTCCTCGGGACGACGACGACGACGACGACGACTACGATGACGACGGTGATGCGGCCGTGACCGTGTTCCACGGGCGATTTGCGACGCGAATACTTTGTGACGTCTCCGCGGCCGAATCCCGCTCATTTATCTGCGGCGGGCTGGGACGCAAGCGCCCCTCGGCGTCAAAACACGACACGAAGATCGGAAAAACACACACGCAAGCGCGCAGCTCACCCACGCCATAGCAAGGGAAATCGTGTACATGTATATATATATATATATATATAATATGCATCGTATATTGGATATGATCGACTACCTACTATATAATAATTATATAAGGAGAGCACGTTTCGGGGGTTTCGGCGGGCATGTCGGGTACACCCCTCGTTGAGTCGACCAATGGCAAAACGAGAGAGGCATACGATTATAATAATTATAATGAGGAGAAAAACCGAATAAAATAATAATATTATATCCGTAATAAAAATGTATCGAAAGAATTATATATAGTTTTTATATGTTATATTATATACGTATACGATGTTATCGTCGCTTTCCGCTGAAAATTATTGCCCCGAGGAGACCTCAAAACTCCGGTTGCACGACATAATATATATATAATTATGATGTTTGGGCTGCGTTATTATACGACGCGATAAACCTCGTTATACGGTGGTGAAATGGATCGTTCATTGGATATCGTAAGATATTATATAGTGATTCAGGACATATTCCTTATGTGTATGATATATTGCTCACATATGTAAAACATTACACTTATATACAAAAAATAAGAAATAAAAAACAACAATTTTTGAAAATTAATTAAATAATTATTATGTAATAACACTTTTCGGTGCCCGTTTGGTTTTAAATACCTACATAATTCACAATAATCATAAAATATTTAAATGATAACAATTATTATAAGAATAATACTTATTAGATACTTAAACCAACCATATCAAATTAATAAATTACATTTGTCAGTTATTTCTATTACACTCTGTGAGTATATAGTTTTACTTCACGCTCATATTATGGAAGTGAAGGAGAAACTGGGAATATCGATTATACATTTTCAGGAAAAGAAGAAACAGTTCAATTAATTGTTGCAATCTACAGGCTCTGTTCGATGGTTGTACCTATTTGAATAATTTTTTTCAATCGCTGTTAATGAGTTTCATATGAATTGTTTTGAAATTAGAAATTGGAGTACCTACCGATATTAATTTAAAAAAAATGTATGTGCATTACTGACAACTAGACAATTTGAAACGGTTATGAAGCGTAAAGAAAAATATTATTATTATGCAATTGAATTAAAGAACATTAACAAGAAAAGGGATGGACTGGCAGTATCATTTTACATCACAAAGAACTTATTAATTTGTTTGAAATGTAAATATTTCATTAATTTGTAAATTTAATAATAACAAAAATATAATACTAGTGATATTCGCTTTATATTTATACTAACAAAAAAACGTAATATGTTTTATAATTATAATTTAGAAAATAATTATGTTTGGACATTTAGGATTCTTAAATAAGTTAAATATTATTAAAAACACTGGTTTTTACTATTAATATTACAAACTTCAATAAGGAATAAAAAATACTCTCGATGTGATAAGTACCTAATAAAAATGCATTTGTTCGATAAATTTATTTATTTTTTAGAATGATTTTTTTTTTTAGCATTCATTAAATTTAGATTTTATATCATACAAAATATGATGAGTGATAAACTTCTACAAAATAATAAATTCAGAAGACTTGATATAACTAAAATTAAATATTAGTTACTATTAATTTTAAAGAAATTAAATAATGTATTATTATAAGAAAATTATTTTTATCATATTATTATATTATGTTATTCTAGTAAAAATCATTGATTTCCAATATATAATTGTCAATGAGAAGAAAATTAATTGAACATATTATATTTGTATATACGACATACGTAGGTACTGCACAACTTAATATTGCAATTAAATTTAAATCCATCGTCCATGAATAAATTATAAATAATAAATGTACTAAAATGAAAAATGAGCACTATAAAAAATTATTTTGGAGATAAGTACTTTCAATAAGAAAAAATGATTATTTCATATTGCCTATCTTTTAGTATGAATTAAATTACTCATTTAAACATTGGAAAATATAATTTAAATATGAAGGAAAATCTGTTTCCATTTCATAGAGAATTTTAAAATGTAACTATATTTCCTATGTACATATATTAATAATTATATTTCTTATTCGTCTGACAGCAGGGACAAAAAAAAAATTAAAAAAAAATTATTTTACGAGCTATAATAAAAAAGTAATTACAAAAACGTATAAGCAAATTTCACGCTTTGCAAGTATCAAGTATGTACTACATTTGTATATTAAATCCATGGCAACAGATGTTGGTCCTAGACAAGTGTTATCGCGTTAAATCCGAGATAAGTACAAGAGTCATTTATCATCGATGAACTGTAAAAACGATTTCAACAGATTTCGTTTTATTTTGTCTGCACATTTATTTTGTAATATACGTTTTTATCGAAAAAAATATATATGAACGTTTTGTAATTTTAACACACGCGAAATGCAATATACGTCCAATTCCTGATCTAAAAGACAGCACAAAAATAACTGTCAAGAATGTTCACTGTGAGTATTGTTGCGTGTAGAACGTTTTTTTTCTTCATCAAAAGTCTCGTCTACGAATTTTCAATAGCGACCAGATGACTTCGACGGCAGTATATTGCAGTACGATAAAATATAATAATTATACATCATACCGTGGTCCAAACCAGTCATAATATCCAGATAAGTCGTGGTTATAAATTACAATCAATTTCCCACTACAAATAGGTAAACTCTCATTACACGTGGATTTTCTGTACACTCATCAGTCATTACAGTCAAATATATATTTTCGGAAAGCCGACAATAAGCTATACCTAACTATAAACACGAACTCCAACTTTCAGAAAATCTACGATAAATCCTTGTATCTTCGACCAAAGCTGTCAATACACTAATCAAACGTATAAATGAACCTGAACTCAGTCAGATGATAATTTAAACCCATAAATAATATAATAAATGTATCTGCTAATATCCTTGTAATCGGTACCACAAATATACAGGGTGTCCCGTGAGGATTTACTCATTGCGATATCTCCTGAAATAATGGAGATATCGTAATTCTGTTTTTTTATTAAGACTCACAGAGGTAAGCACTACAAATATTTTATTTTTTAGTTAAATTAAATTTTTTAGTAAAAAAGTTAGAAAAATTATTTTTTTATTTTTGAAAATATTGAAGATAGCCATTCTATAGAGTATATTTTTGTGAACATTTTGAGCTTTTATCATTTTATTTTCATCAATCTCATGATTTTTAATATTTTTTTTAGCTTATTAGTAAAACGTCAATAAACTGGTTTTTGTCCGGGCGGCAAGTCCCCCTCTACGGCTAATGGGTATATCCTCACGGGACACACTGTATGTATCACAATATGATATTAAATTAAAAATAATAATAATAGTAATTATTCACAAGATCATTCTCTTTTATAGGTAAACAATTATTTTCTCGAAAAGTATTAACAGTTTTGGAAATAACATGTTTAGATAATTTAGTCATTTATAATTAACAAAACTACATTAAAAAAAAAAAATTTTGTAATTAAGCATTAATTTATTTGTTTGAATGATAGTATCTGTAATTTCATATTCTTAACCAGCATATTTTCATAGAAATTAAATATATAAAAATTTAATTTTAAATAATTAGTTAAATGGTTGTAAATATGCCACTCTATTCCGCTCATCGGACTCATGTATAAACTTTAAATACTTAAAAGGTATAAATAATTAATAATTTGTTTGAATTTAAATTTTTATAAATCTAAATATTTTTAAGAATATTCTATTTAGGAATTAAAAATTAAAAATGTATGTTGCAATTCAACAAAAGTAAATAACTTAAAAAATATATTTTTCTTTAAGTAATGTCGTTTTGTAATAAACTAAAATTATGCGAAAAATATTTCTTATATTTAATACTTATCGATAAAATGTTTTAATTACAGTTTACCTTTAAAAGAATCGCCTTGAATATTTTCTTGTACAAGACGTCTAAAATACAGCCAAGATGATGTATTGATGTGCAGTGGGTGTCAAATATACGATATTTAACTAATTTATAATAAACTCTTTTTGTTTTACCCGAGATTTCTAGATAACTACCTATGGATGTAATTATGTATTATTTTTAGTAGTATTCATGTGAAACTGTACCACGTGTTGCCCCGAAAACCCTTCGGTTTAACATAATTCTATCGTGATCGTGTATTTTCCAATTTCCATTATACGGTAGGTATATAATGTACGTGTAGTGTGTACCTATCAATTACCCACGTGACACGTGTGTATTATTATAATAGTAGCTTAAATTTATAGGTTATTACATAATATAATAATGAACTCGTATTTTGGAGACAAACAACAAAACCGTGCAATATACCATTCATGTTATGAGTACCGCATTGTTCCTAATATAATGTTTATCGTACATATTGAATATCGATATACATTTTTCGGAACAAAGGGAAACATTTGTTGAAATGAAAAAAAATCGTTAGTTATAATAATAATTGATATTGTTTCTGTAAAGACGTATTCAAAGCCTACTAATTTGTCGCTGAATGAATATTTATGAAACGGCAGAAACTCTAACGATTGTAAATTACTTGGAGTCACTTAAGTTTATTATTTGAACTCCTCTAAGGTTGTATACAAAAATACTTCATTTTTAAAGTCAAATGTACATAAACTTTCCAGAATATATTACCATAATCTATACGAAATACTCTTTTTTGAGGCACATAGTGTTGTTACGTATAACTTAATTATAGGTAATATTATAAATAAGGTAAATTATCATTAATCATTATATTTCTATAGCACATTATATGGGAGGATGTCCATTGTCCAATGAAGAAATTTATTTCCATTAATTTTTTTTTTATTATTATCTTGTATTTAAATATCATAATTCATAACCCTACAATGCACAAATTATTTTTTATATCCAAATTATGACTTGAAAAAAATGTAATTCTGATGTAAAAGGTGTTAAATATTTTTAACTTGGAATTTTCAAAATTGTACTTGGAAATTAATTTTTGTTAAATGTTTCACACATGATACATTACACATATTTTATGAGTTGAAAAAAAACATAGTTACATTAGTTTAACATAACACTTTATTATTATTTTATTTTCAAAAATTTATAATTTGAGTATTAAAATTAAAATTAAAAAGCGGGCAAGTGGGTAAAGCTCTGCTGTACATTATAGGCGTCTAGAAAAGTGTTATAAAATAATTGTATACGAAAAACGATTCTGATCAAAGACAATTTATCAGCTTATAACATTACTAGGTCCCTTGGTATACCTACTTTATGATATTATTGTGATTAAAGTATTTTATTTTACAATTAGTACTACTGCAGTATGATAAATTAATTTTTGCCGAAAAACATGACAATCACCTTAGTTAAATACGCTTTCAGTACACAACTAATCTCTTTTTTCGTTCCGGTGCAAACGAAATACCTAAATATGTGTATTTTCTGGTATTTCATATTATGTAATATTGTTTTAATACAATAGTCAATAATTCAATAATAGGCCATCCCTTACTCGGGCATAGCAGATACCTACGGGTGCCCACTCAAAAATCTGCCAAACTATCAAACAAGTGTGCTTACCTACAGTACCCTCTCCAACAATAAAAAATCCACCTAATAGCCTAAGTTACCGAGGGTTAATTAAAAAAAATAAAAAAAATAAAATTATAATAATATAACAATAGACACGGCACTTTAGATAGACAAATTAACTACACTATTTTTGTGGATTCATTTTTTTTTTTGAAATTATCTTTTAGGATGTGGACAATAAATACCATAAGTTAACAAGTCGTGGTATAACAATTAAGATTTAAAAACCTAGATAATCAAGGTTTGAATTGTTGTGTTACTATTTAGAGGCCGGGACTAATACCCTAGCTGATGACGTGTTGCGATGATATCTTGATATCGTAAAAAGTATCCAATATATTATGCACTGGTCAAACACTAATTAGGCATACTGCTTATATGTGAATAAATTGTTCGTTTATACGTGCTTACTTATAAAATGTATTATTTTGTTATATTGGTGTTCGCAAAAACGTGAATATCAAGAAAAAACTTTTCGTACGAAAAAAAGTTCGTATAGCTTGCGTATATTATGTATAACAATACAGTCACTGTGCAACAATTATTATTAATATATTATTACGTTTGTAATGTACAGATTTGAATCGCGGTAAACAAATTCGTATAAAATGAGGCGTGGCGTCGAGCGTTAAAAAGGATTGCGTAATAGCCGTTCTATGCTCGCTGTGACGGCCGTAATAAAATATATTATGGAATAAAAGGTATATAATACACTCTCTCAAGCCTAATGCCGAGTGTTTTGACCCATCCCCGTGCGTATATATATTATATAGTTTCTACTACGCGTTTCGGGCTAAGTAGTTTTAAATTCTATCGAATTAATAGTGTGGTATGGCGTTTTAAATCGAATAAGTCGGCAGTCCCTAATATATTATACTTGTATGTACGACCTGCAGCTGCATAGCATATAACATACACACGACTGTTTTCACTACTGCAAGTTCGAAGTATGTATAACGACGACGACGACTATTCCTATTTTACAATGAGTTGTGTGTGGTCTTGTGTATATAGGATTACTGCAGCAGTGTTTTGGCCGGGATAACTCGTTTCTGCGACGAAGCGTTAATTTTATTTGAAACTTCCTGTTGTTGCACATCTGGTTTTAACCGGAGAGCTATACCTACCCGATAAAAGTCTTCGGTGGGCCGCAAACCAAAGTGTACCTACGTACCTAAACGTGGATACGTTTATACAAAAATGTAAATTACCATTAAACCGTTTTCAGAACTAAAAGTAACATTTTAAAAGCCATAAGAAACATTGCAATTTACATGACGTGTTCACATTTTTGACAATGTTGGCTACCAAAATTTAAAACTTTGTGATTAACCGATGGTAAGCGGTTACAAGTGTTACAGCATACATTATGTATATTATTTAAAATTCATAAGTTTAATAAATTAATTAAATTTTTCGGTATCATGCCATTTAACTTTTAAATTACATATTTGACTGAGATTTCAGACCGGTGTGTGTACATTAAACACAAGTTACAAAATGTTCCAATATATTTTCGTTTTCAACTTTAAAGCGCTCCTTAAATTCCACACCAAGTTATTACGTTGGCACTATACAAAAAAAAAGAAAAAGAACTATAATATCGAATGGTACAGCTACAGGTATATGGATTAATTATATGAAACTTCAATCTCAAGTCAGTGTGAACGATTAATAATCGTCTACCGAGTAGTTAAGTCGTCAGCTTGTCATGTCAAAATGACAAAGAATGCTTATCGTCAAAGTTAATTTTTCAAAATCGTTTCTATATTTTTTACTCATATAATTAAAAAAAAATGTTTGGTAAAATATCGATATCAATTTAAATCGTTTGTTAAAAAAGTTATTAACGATGTCTATTTGTCTAAATCGGTAATAACAGCATAATTATTATAATATTATTTTTATTCAGAATAAATAATGATTTGTCAAGCATATTCAGGGTATGAAAAATCGGTATACAAGTACGTTATATTAACTGATATGAGACAATATTTAACGAATATTTTTCATAACATAATTTATTTTCTGTTAATAAATATTTGATATTTTCGTCAAAACAATATTTGATTTCGACCACACGTTATTTTAGAAATAATGTCATTCTTTTAAATTGACAGGACCGTAGTTGTTTTCCGCCTTCCGTGTGCCGGAAAGCATCCCATAAATACATTGACAAGTAAACTAATTGGACATTGAGTCATATTGTTTTCCATTTTTCTTTAAATGTTAGTCCAAATCATGTGCTTATTGACGATATGATCCTAGTATAAAGTCTGTTCTGTCCCTAATTGTCTACATAAAGAAACTTAATACCAAGAATTCTTATGAATCCGATAATATTATTTAATCTAATAATGTAAAATTGATAGGTTAGGTTACCTTACCAAAGCCCTTGTCGATAGCATTTGGTTGTGATAGAAAACCAATGACACGCCATTAACGACGGTATCAAGTTTTCCATTGCATGTGGTCCAACGACATTCAGTAAGTGCGTTCATGGAAATTCTTAGAATTATATCTAGATGATAAACACTCTATCTTGACGTATATATGTTACAAATTTGAAGTTATTACATGTTTTAAGCAAGACTTCTAGATTATAGTTTCTAAGAAATCAAATGTCTCCAGAAAATTGACAAGTATAAAAATTCACTGGTCACTGAAAAAAAAATATTTTTAAACATATTATACATAACTTTAGATACTCCATAAATGTTGTGAATAATCTAAGTATTCGGAATTCTAGTCTTTTAATTTAATTTAAAATTAAAACATTTAAAGTTCCAAAATTCCAAAAATTCAAAAATCGGAATTTGAATGTATGCATAATTTAAACATAGAAATGGGGTTAGCTTGCTTAAAAAAACATGCTGTATAATAAAATATCTTTTAAAAAATATTGGCTGAGTCAACAAAAACTTGTACAAAACTTCATAATACAAAATAAAAATTAAAACTTATATTAAAATTCACTAACATAAATTATAATATTGATTTTTTCTACAATTTTAACAATATGTATAGTTTGATGTTTGTATCATATTATTATATAAGAGTAAATACATCATTAATGATAAACCTAATAGTATACTATTTTGCTTCAGCCAGACTTAAGTTATTTCTCTAATGATTTGTGTAATGTAACCTTTAATGCTCTATTCAACACTTTTATAACTTAGTGAATGCATCATTTGAGTATTTTAAGTTTATTAAACAGTATATAACAAATAACAAGACAAGGATCCAATTATAAAAATGTAATTTTAAATTGTACGTGTTTCACTTACAATGGTTGTTGGTTGTTTCACTTTCGTTATATCAGATAGTATTATGCAATGTTAACAATATAGATAGGTAAATTTGTATCAACAAGATATTTTAAGTAGCCACAAACGAGGTACGTAAATTACAGTGCAATTTATTTAGAAATATCAGTAGAGATAACACATTTTTACTTCACACGCGACTATTATACTCTTAGTGTATTGTTATTTACCCACAATATTAAATACGCCTGTATAAGCATGATTTTTAAGGTTACTACGGATTATAATACAGACAATAACCATCGACACAGTTGCACAGAATAAAATATACAGGTTGAAGATATGGAAACACATTATATCATTTAAATGCAGCCAACGGCACGAAATGATAAGTGTGTTCAATCAGAAATAGCAGCTCATTAAATTCTAGCATTATTATTCTAATTCCACCAAATATACGCGAGTGGGGAACTGCGAATGACATATATAAAGTGAACCGACGTGACGGAGAACAACCCTCCATACTCGATACTAAGTACCTGTACATTGTACAATATGAAAGCAGCCCGAGAAATACATCAGAGACTCCTCACCTGCATGTGATGGTCCCGTTTTACAAATGCATACAACACAGAAAATTTGTGTTCAGTAGTTCCAATCTTGTGTTATTAGCTATTATGAGCTTTGTTATTAGAGTGAATATGTATTTGTAATCAAACTCATTCTTACTTAAATGAGAGGACATTGTTTGTGTTTTCTTCTTTTTTTTTACATTATTTTCATTTTTAAGCTATGAGTATGAGCTGTGATATTTTTAAATTTAAATAACTAACATATAGGTACTCCTAATTTTCTTAGCAATTTAAATATCGTAAAAGCAAACGTAAGAACAGAATGATGTGCTTAGCTTTAAGTTTAATAATGAGTCAATTTTAAATCTCAAAAACGGAACTGTTGAGCTCAAATATGCTATGTAAATTAATAATCTATTATTATCCAAAACAAATAATTTGATGCTACTTTGTTGAAGAAATTTAGTTTTGTCAAACATTATTTTATATTAGCTATCAGTTATTACCTACCCTTAAATACTATTACATAAGCACCTGCGTATTTATATAATAATCTAAAATTTGTTTAAAATAATATATAATTATTTTCATTGACCATTACCTTTCAATAATATTTATTATTCATTAATATTTTCAAATTGTATTTTAAAAAAATAATAATTTTGCCTTAGTGCGGATTAAAGATTGTCATGGATTGTGTTAAAGATACATCTCAAATTATGACCATTCGAGGTCATGTCGTATTATATAATAACACACACGAGTCATATACAAATACTTCTACTTATTATACACATCTATAATATAAAAATGAACCGCTGAATGTGTTTCTAAGCGCAAATCTCGTGGTCGACTGGTCTGATTTGACTCAAATTTTTTTTAAGATGTTCGTAATGGCCAGGAGAAAGTTTTTACGAAAGAAAATTTTAGGAAAATCTACCAGAAAAGTAGGAAATCTGGATGTAAAAAATACAACGGTAGCGCCACAGTGTATTATATAATGGTTGCTATTGGTTAATCAGGCATGTTTGTTTATTTGCATTATTATTTTTTGTCAATATCTATATATATAAATGTGAAAATGAAAACCTTCGAGTGATATGTTCTTGAAAACTATTGAACCGATCGTTATGATTTTTTTTTTTAAATTGAAGAGCTCATTTCGGAGAAGGTTTATGGCATTTAATCAATTCTTTAACTTAATAAACAAAGGAGTTATTAATTATTATAAATTTTCATAAAGTTCCGATCGAAATTTTTGTTTATAAATGGTTGCCATGAGTGACGTAACATAACATAACATAACATCGACTATTTGTTATTGTACATATTTAATTATATTCTGACCTGCGTAACCATCGAATATATTAAAACGTAAACGTTAACTCAGATTAAGTCAAAAGAACAATGGCTCGCCAGATAACTGCAATATTACTAGCGATAGTAACAATATTAATAACAATAATGATAATATAAATACCTAATATATCTATTACCAATAGTGATAGTAGTATTAATGATAAAAATATTTATAAAAACTTTGCATAGTGATATAGTCGATATTATTAATGATATTATTAACAATATTCACGATTTTCCTATTGACGAAAATTTTGTTGAACCACGTGTTCCATGGCGTCGCCGTGAAATGTCGGCATTTACTTATGATAAACTAATCTATATATATAAAAATGAATTGCTGTTCGTTGGTCTCGCTAAGACTCGGGAACGGAAGGACCGATTTGGCTCAAATTATTTTAAGATGTACTTAATTGCCTGCAGAAGATTGGAACGAAAGAAAATTTTAGGAAAATCCACCTGAAAAGTATGAAATTTGAATGTCAAAAAATACAATAGTGGCGCCATCTGTCCAGAAAAAATTAATTGAATAATAAAAAAATTAATTTCAGATTAAAATAATAACAGTGTATTGTAATATTATATTATATATTGGTTGCTATTGGTTAATCGGGCATGTTTGTTGATTCGTATTATTGTTATTGTTTTATTTTTATTTTTTACTCGAGAACGGCTGGTCCGATTTGGCTCAAATTTTTTTTAAGATGTTCGTAATTACCAAGAGAAGATTTATACGAAAGAAAATTTTAGGAAAATAAACCGGAAAAGTGGGTAATCTGGATGAAAAAAATACAACAGTGGCGCAACAGTGTATTATAATTTATGTTGGTTGCTATTGGTTAATCGGGCATGTTTGCTTATTTGTATTTTGTTTTTTGTCAATATATATATAATAAATGAATGTTTGTGTGTAGATTAGACCTCTGGTAAGAAGACAGGCTAATTTAAAAATGGTTAAATTAGGTTTTTTTTATTCATATGATATTAGTATCGACTACTGTTAGGATTTTGTATTAACTGATTATATTAATCCACCACAGGTGGAATACAACAAACTTGGTATAACTTTGATACTTTAGAGTTAAATCATACACTTACGTATAAACATCACGGGGTCCGCGATCTACCGCAGGTAGATTGCCCACCTGATAATTTACTGCTGCGAATCAGAATTACTATTATTATTCCGGGTAACGGAAAAGTAAGATAAATTTTGAACACCATACACTGAATATATTAATAACGAATTGAACAAAGTTTGATTCATATATATATATATATATAACTTATATGTGAGTTTAATACTCTCAATATTTACGTAATTGTGATACATAACACAGCGTACAAAAAAAATTAAATGCATTGAATGAATACACTTATTTCATGGCAACCATTCATAAACAAAAATTCCCACCGTAAATCTCTAAATCCCCGTTTGAGCATATCCCCTGATTGGACCTAGGGTTATGATTTTTAGCCTATGTGTTATTCTGATATATAAGCTATATTATTGTAAAGTTTCATTAAAATCCATTCAGTAGTTTTTACTTGAAAGAGTAACAAAGTCACAGACTTTCGCATTTATAATATTAAAATACGATTTATTATATAATTCTACTGTACATATGTGTTGTGACTGAACTCCTCCTAAACGGTAGGACCGATTTGAATGAATTTTTTTGTATGCGTTTGGGTGACACCCCGGATAATTTACATTTACAAATCACCCCCCTAGGAGATCCCCTAAAACGGGGATTTAGAGATTTACGGTGGACATTTTTATGTATAAATGATCGCCATGAGTTTTAAAGCTGTTATAATAATAATTATTGGTTGCCTTAAAATCAGTGTATTCATTCAATGCATTTAATTTTCTGTACGCTGTGTTTTGATATTATATGTATCGCAATTACGTAAATATTTAGCGTCTTATACTCACATATAAGTTTAAGGTTACGTACATAAAACAATGCCACGTCTTCGTGGATGAGCAGGAAATATTAGTCGACAGACTCGGCATTCGCAATTAGTCCAGCCGTTTAAGAGGAGTTCAGTGACATACTTGGTATAACTTTGATACTTTAGAGTTAAATTATAAAGTTACGTACAAATAGCACGGTGTCCGCGATCTACCGCAGGTAGATTGCTTACCTGATAATATATTGCTGCGAATCAGAATTTTTATCCCAAGCAACAGAAGAGTTAAGATAAATTTTGAACACCATACACCGAATATTAAATAACGAATTTAACAAAGTTTGAGTCATATAGAGTTGGTACATTTAACGGGAAACGAAGTGCACGGGATCAGCTAGTTATATAATATATTTAAATAATATTATATAATAAAATAGAAGGACTCCATAGTCCATACAGATTTTATAAATTAACAACATGTAGTATAATATTTATGATGAGATAAATAACATACAATGTATTAGAAGGAAAACGATATTTTAAGAATAATAGAAGGGGCCCAAATTACCTTGTAACATGCAACAATAGAGTGGTATTTTTTTGTCATAATAAGATATAATAATGAAACATTTTGATGTAGAATAGGAGAGAATATGCGTATGAAATTGTTATAATAATTGTGTGGATGCTGTTTGAACTGACGAGGAAGGCAACACGTCATTTCAGACTTCAGTACACCTACCTATAAATCGAGAATAGACTTTTCGATGTATGGTTGTCGAGCAAAATTGATTTTATGTCTCAGTGGTGTGTCCACGCCTCCACGGTGGCTGCAACGGAGATTTCAGAAACAGTATATCTGCAGCAATACGTTATATATTATGTGTATGTACGTACCTATATATTGTTTGTATAACAATGTAATATATTATAAACCTACGCCTTTATTTGCTCAGTAAAGGTATTCGCCATGGACTCGACGTGCAACGTTTCAAATCAGCCGGATGATCGGCGCTTTATTATATTTTGGATATTTATACTGCGGGTGCCTATATATAATGCAATATTCTGGGAGTGAAATATTTTTCTCTCCGTTTCTTTATTTTGGTGCATGTGTATTGTAACCGTAGTGAAAAATATTATCTCCTATTCAATTTAAATACATATTATATCAAATCTCCAACAAAAAAGAAAGTGTAAGTCCGTTTTTTTTATGATTTTTTTTTTGGTTTTTCGTATGTAAGACGATATTTATCTTCTTTTTTATGATGAAAAGGCAGAAACTCAACTCCTCCAAAGAGGTATTGTAAATCGAACAAAATATTAAGTGCAAATATTATCTGGTATACCAGAGAACAAGGACTTACTTAAAATGTATGCCTGCAGAACAGTTGTAAAAATGTAGTGGCGAGTGGTGACTATATAGAGTTGTAACTTGGAGAGTATTTGAGTAAAAGTTTCCAAATACTTTTCTTTTTTTTTTGAAAGTATTTGAAATTAATTTTTTACCACTGAGTTATTGATACTACTTTATCAAATATTTTTTTGATATTGAATTTTATTTTATTTGTAATCCTTGTTAAATATGCCTTTAAATGTCAACGTTATGACGATAATATATCACAACTTCACAGGGTACATAATATACAATCTCCATAATTCTATATTCTGTGTGATATAAATTATGGCGACCGTGTAAGAACCAACACAATCCACGCCATTTTTGTTATATGAAATATGGAAGACATTTTATAAACAATAATTATTTATGGACTATTAAGATTATGACAATTTATTGTACGCCTTTTCTCATTAATCTCATTTATAAATTTGATGTGTACTTACATCGCGAGTGGGTATTTCAAAATGATAACATGTGCCAAATACCCACATGTCCACATATTATTTCGTGTAGTTTTCGTTTTCATAGATCTCATAATTTGTTAGAGGGTAGAGAGGCTTATTACCATCGTATTCGTACTTCATATCGTCTCGTGTAATCAGGTTAAGACTGTTGATTGTTAACGTACGATTGTTGATTCAAACTACTCGTACCTATTGTTTAGTGTTAAAGATAAACTGTTTACTTTTTGTTTTTACTATTAAAATTTTTATCAATTTTAACACAATGAGTGATTTTAAAATGCAATTATTACATTTCTGATTAAAATAAATTATGTCTAGGACCTTTCTTTTTGTATTTTAAGATTATTTCAAATACTTTACTATAAAAAGCATTTGGATGGTAATTTATACTTTCTTTGAAAAGCATTTTTACATCACTGGTTTTGACCCTCTTTGCTGTTGGTTTATTGTGTGTTTTTATCCGCTATGTTCAATATAGTGTCTCGATCGTATGAATGCATTAATTGTTGTTACTGTCGCCGATGAACTATATTCAGTAACGGTATTAAATCTCGATGTCAAGTGTACATTTTACCGATAGTAGATTATATAATATATTGTTCTCCTGTCAAATTGAGTGAAATATCTGATCACGGTGTGATTCACCTAAACGACCAGTAATCGCTTTAGGCATTCGGTGAAAAAAGAAGTATAGGTATATATTATATATTATATAAATCAAAACAACGACGATAGTGGATGCTGCTATTTCCGTTGCTCCTCTTTCTTTGGACGACAGTCCAATTTGACGAAAAACATAAATAATAGTAATTCAATATACAGTATGGCTGTGGTTTGCAAAATCTGGAAAAGTTTATAAAATCTTCATTTCATCGTTCGTCAAACACTAGAATGCCAAAAACCATATTATTTTATAATATGATTTAATACCGACCGATAATCTCTCAGGAACGATTCTCTACACAATAAAAATAATAATAATGGTTATATACCTGTGGTACACTATCCATGTATACTTACCTAATAATAAAGATTATAGATTATAAAGATTATCCAGATAGTGAAAATCCGGAAATCTTGTAGACGCTTGTAATGGAATGAATTCACTGAATTTTGGAGCTCTTAAGCACTATCACTCACCAACTGCTATGGTCTTAACACTACGTACAAGTATTTATGAGTGACATTAAATGTCATGCTTTTAGCCTTGCCCGCGGAGAGTCGAAAACAATTTGTCGAGGCTTCCATGGCGATCGATTGGAAATCGCTAGAGCTCACGTCATTGTCTATCAGAATTTGTTCAACAGTCTATCAACACCCTTATTCCACCACCCCAGTCATTTATGACGGGTAAAATACACATTTTTCCACAGAAATAATAATTTCCTCTCCTTGATTTTTTTCCAAAAATATTTACTGAAAGTGACTTGACACTCCTTTTCAAGCATTTTGTTGACAAGGCAAACCACAAACACTTATTCTAACATCTAATAAACGTCCATATACACATAATATACCTCTAGGTATATAATATTTATGTTTATATTATATTATTATATATGAGTGTTATTCACCATCCGCGTTTTCGATAAAAAGATTTCTGAAATTGAATACGACCACGACGTCGTACGTACTATATCCTAATGTCAGCCAATACGTTTACGTTGTGCGAATTTTCTATACTCCAAAGTGTTTCCATTTCATTGAACGATCTTTTAAAAACTAATATTTATATATAAAAGATTTTTTATTTATTTATAGGTTCTATTGTTGAATGGTGCTGTTCTCATCATAATTCCTATATTATGTATCATGTCCGATGTACCTTATAGTTACTTTAAACAAATCGTAATTTATTTAAATAACAAAAAAAATTGACTGATAAATTAGTATTTAATTATAAAATTAATAAAAAAATATCACAGTACCTAGTAAAAATACTATCTAAAAATCAAATACTTGTGTAAAGTAGAATTTAAACTTTAAAGGTATTTTTTGAAGCATAAAAAAATATTTAATCCTTATTCAGTCTTTGAAAAATCTAAAAAATCTCAGTGAGTGGTCTCAACTGAGCTGAGGTTAGAGTAGTTTATTTAAATACGATGGACTACCATTGCTTTCGAATATGGAACTATACGTGATCCGAGATTTACTAAGCTTGAACATGTTAAGGAAATAAAATACCTTGGTGTTATTCTAGAATCTAGATCATAAGGGAAAATGCTAAAATGGGATAAACATAAAATATAAATTATATTAATAATATCTTACGAAAGTTTTTTTTACATATTTAAAGAAGCAAGATATATTTTTAATAACTCATATAAGAGAGTTATTTTTTTAACATTTGTACAATCTGTATACTCTTATTGTAAATCAGTCTGAAGAGGTTCTTTTTAATAATCATTTATCCAGAGTCCAGTTTTATTACTACCATAAACTGTATTATTAAATATTTATTATTTTTACCAATACGAATTAATACTATTTTAATTTGTAAAGAACTAAATGTGAAGGACTTTAAATTAAATTATAATTTATCTGTTTTGATTCCATTGCATAAACATAAGCATTTAATTCCAACAATATATCACAGCACTAGATACAAAAAAAATATTAATATACATTTACTGCATGTTAAGAAAGTATTTGGCCAAAATAATGTTTTACACACAGGATTATATTTTATGTCATTCTTTGAATATTAATATTGATTACTTCAAAAGTTTCAAGTTGTTTAAATTGTATGTGAAACACCTTGATATATCTAATATTTAAATTGCAGTTCATTTGTATACAATTTTTATTATTCTAAATTATAATTGGATTTTTCCATTAATATTATTGTATAATTATATATTTGAAAACTTTTGTTTAGTTTGACTTCTCTTATGCATTCAGAAAATCGATAAGAATGGCTCCCCCGACCCCCAGCACAAGCACAGCTTTTAGGAGGTACTCCAATATTGTAAATTTGTTGAATATGACCTGATATGTATTCAGTATTAATTATTATTGTCATAAATATATTATTATTATTAATTTGAGAATATGAAAATCTAATAAATCTTTATTTACCATGTAGTCACATAATTTTCTCATTGGTTCAAAAGGCATACCAAGGTATACAATTGGCTAAATACGTTAATAGAAATATTGCATAGTATAGTAATAAACCATATTAGTTACGGCCGGGTAGAGGTAAAACGATTTTAAAAGTACCTTTCTACGAAAATTTAAACCAATTCACATTTAAGTCAAATATAAATCTAATATATTTGGCATTTGCCACAGTTCAAAATGAAAATCATAATAATAATATGTTATTAATTTCCACGAATCGTTAAACCTTTTAGTTGTCAAACTACGATAACTTGTATAACTTAGCGAGTTGTATGCCATACCATTTAAACATTATCCTTCTCTTTAACAAAATCCTCATTATTAAAAAGCGTATAAGTGGATGTCGCTCTGCTGTACAGTAGGTTACAAGTGGGTCACTGTTTAATGGATGGTATTAAATTTGAATTCAACGATATAGTATCATTGTATACTAACAACGATTCTAAGGGGGTTTGTCAGTGTAGATATTTTATAATATAATATTTATATATAATGTTATTACTTATAATTATTCATTAGTACCTACGGTAGCTCGTAGCTGGTAAGTTGAGTTAATATTATAAAATTACAACAAAATAACTAAAATCGTTATTCTTGGTTATTTAATATGTGATTTCGTCCTAATTTGAACATAAAATAACTATAAAAAAAAAGTTTAAATTTGAAATTTGATAAATATTGTCAAAAATCGAACCTTATATGCTTACTCTTTGAGCTAACTACAACTGCACTAGTAACTACTGATGACTCAAATATGTTTATAAAAATTTGTTAGTTCTGAATAAAGTAAGAAATGTGTTTTTACATGTTTGTTAATTTATTATAATTATTTAAATCAAATCTATTTCCAAAATGTTTATCATGACAAAACAATAAATTACCCTATGATATTGTATAATATAGTGAAGTTCAGTATAATAAGTTTAATCCTAACTGTAATTTACAAGATGTATAGAAATCATGAGACATGGATTGCTCATTAAAAAAAATAAATCATAGTTTTCATATATATATGTACTCGTTACTTGTATACCTACCTCGAGTACATCCCCAATGTCGTTATTTATCGTTCAACTATAACCGCAATAATAATACAATTGTATCAAATTACCATACTTCGTCTCAATATATATTTTTTGAAGAAAATATAATTTTGAATACCTACTTTTTAATTTCTAAAAATCGCCAAGTAGCTATACTAAATTATCTTTAGTATCTAATATAATTGGGTACGGCCGATAAATTATTAGTCCCATCGGTAAGTATAAAATATTACAAAACGTCCCTAATCAATTATTTGTCTTAAATATATATTTCACACCATTAATATAAAGCCACAAGAATATGACATTCGTTAAATTTCGTAGTATAAATGTGAAATAACAAGTAACAAAATATAAATAATTAAAAAAAATATTATAAATAAATATTATACAGTTGTAAATTATGTCTGTGACGACCATACTCATGCATATTTTAAAATATAGGATGTCTACAATAGATTTTATACTTTTATAGTTAAAATATTTTATTTTGAACTCAGAAATAATGTTTTTATTAATATTACAATATACCTAGACACCTAGTACAATATTAATATATAATTATGTTAAAACAAATATTATTTTTATTTATTTTAATGATGTTATCAGTTTTACTTATTCAATTTTTTAAAACGTGAATATACGAATATATTGAAGTATACAAATATAAATATTTAATATCTATGTATTTTTATGTAAATCAAACTTGATTATAAACTGTTGCACTAAACTAAAATGAAACTTATTACATTGTTTAAAAGTTTATTGTGTTGTTGTTATTATACAAAGACAAAAGGATTAAAAATTAATATAAAATTAATGAACTTATTGTGCATAATGTTTAAAAAAAATTGAGAGAGGAACATGAGCGTCTACAGGCGAATGCAGTAGATATAGGAAAAAAACAATTAAATTAATTGTAAAGTTATGTGGTAGAGAAAGCTGAAAAGTGAAAATTGCAAGCTATTCTAATTCCAAAAGCCAATAAATTAATTACAATTAAATTCATTAATGAAAGATTAGTCAAATCTTATTTGGGTATCACTGGTAAAAGTAAAAAATAAATTAACCTGAGTAATACTCAGCGTATATCTATATTGTAAAAAAAATTTTAAAGAGAAACAGGGACCGAGTGTAAAAATTTTTTAAGAAGTAAAACAATTTAAATTTACTATACATACTGACTGTTAAAATTGAACAGAGACCACAATCTATGCAGATTTTAAATTCCAAAAAATATTAAAATTAAAATTAACTTTAAATAATGAATTATTATTAAGTTCACTAGATGGCCAAGGATGGAAGTATAAAAACTAAGAAAGACTAAACTTAATAAAATTGAGTAAAACATGAAAAAATTCAACTAAAACATTATGTGTCGGTTGAAGGAGAGACTGCAGTCTATACTGATTTTTAAGCCTTATTAATTAAATTAATAATAATTAAGTTCAAGATAACGCAGAGATCACTTAGGATCGATGGAAAAAATAAATAAACTTGAGTATATTAAAAAAACAAAATTGAGAGGAACAGAGGCCCCTACAGGTAAACCTGTTATATGAATAAAAAAATTTAATTAACTATACAATTTTATTTTAATTGAACAAAGACTACAATCTTTGTAAGGGATCATTCACAGAAGTATGAAAAATTAATTAACTTGAGCATAAAATAAAATATATAAAATACCTATAGCATAAAGAACAGAGGTGCTCGCTAAAAAATCCATTTAAAAAAAAAATAAATAAATAAATCAAAAAACTTCATAAAAAAATTCATAAAAATAAATAAAATCTAATGTAACCTTAAATGCCGAATCCACAAAAAAAATGGGGGAATGATCCAGTGGCAATTGGCAAATGTATTTTAATGTAATTTAACAATAAAATTATGTTGTAACGAAAGTATATTGACTATAGTCTATTATAATAATACTTTGACGACGGGTGTGGTACTGCTCACGTAAAATGTGTATATTTGACAATAGAATTTTTTTCAAACTCACTAATACCTTGAAATAAAAAATTTATTTTTAAAAACTTAAGTATTTTTAGATTTTTATATAAAATGAGTTTTTACCATTGAATGAATTACTTTGTATAGGTGTGCATCTATAATATAATGTAACGATATTTTTTTATTTTATTACTTTCATTTATAGAGAGTAAAAAAAAATTAAAGTCCATTTGTTCTATTTATTTTTAGATATGAACCAAGTGCTGGTGTCACAGCATGCATTTTAAGTAAACATTTTGATATATTAATTTCATAAAATTAATATTAAAGTGTATCTTGTCATTCAGTAAGTCACTGTTATGTATATGTTAAATTTGAATTCAATGATTGTCATATTGCATATGGAAGACGATTCTGAGCAGGGACGGTCTGTCAGTCTATATTACTAAGCATATTTTATATTTCTATTATAGTAATATTTATTTTACTATTATGAATACGGTAGAATGAATTAATCTTTAGCAAAAACATTGGACTTAAAAATATTATTGAATGCATAAAATATAGTAGCACAAAAACAACAACAAAATGTATAAAAAATTAAAAAACGTCTATTATTTTTTTTTTTTTGTGTTTGTAATTGTCAGAAGAAGGTTCTTATGTAATACAACTTTAGGAAAATCCACCGGTAAAGTAGAAAATTTGGATGTCAAAAAATAAAACTGTGGCGCCAAAAAAAAATAATAAACTAAATAATAAAAAAATTATTTATCATATAATAGTGTATTGTATATTGCTTGCTATTGGTTACGGGCATCTTTGTTGATTTGTATTATGATTTTTTGTCAATATATATATTATATATATCTTCTAAGTATATAAATATGAAATTAAAATATTTGTACAGGGTAAGCTCTGGAACTACTTATCAAATTATCTCGATTTTTTTTAAACGAAAGAGTATATCACGGAGAAGGTTTGTATGAAAGAAAATTTTAGGAAAATCCACCTGAAAAGTAGAAAATCTCGATGTCAAAAATACGAAAGTGACGCAACAGGTTAGGTTAGGATATTGTATTAATTGATTATTACAATATCACCATAGGTAGAATAAGACAAACTTGATATAACTTTGATACTTTAGAGTTAAATCATATTCTTACACAACGTACAAACAGGTAGATTGCCTACCTGATAATAATACTACTGAAAATCAGAATTTTTATTCCGGGCCACGGAAAAGTTAAGATTAATTAAACACCATACACCGAATATTAAATAACGAATTGAACAAAGTTTGAGTCATACAGAGTTGGTGCATTTAATGGGAAACAAAGTGCACGGGTTCAGCTAGTTAATTATAAATATAAATAACTGTAATTAGGAAAATTATTGGTGCTGCTCAAACTCCATACTAAATATATATATGAATGGCCATGTAATTTTCAACTACTTTTCAGGAGAAACAAAAAAAATTTTTCCTTTATTTTTATTTGTGTGATAAGATCAATCATCACAATTCAGATTAAATAGTATTTTATAAAAAATAAATTATTTAAAAAAAATTTGTACTTTTATAAATAACGAATTTTTGTAATGGGACATAGGTACCTTTAAACAAATTCTAATAGTTTTATTAATTTAAGGTATCATAATTTAATATAACAGTCACATTTTAAAATAATATAATACTTTATTCAAATTAAATAGATAACAATGCAACTAAATAACAAACTTTAAATATAAACAAATGAATAAAAATCTTAAAAAAACAATATCTTTTTATTAAAATTAAAAAAAAAGAAACTTATGTACCTAATTTTGTTGAATCAGTCTTTGATTTACAAATTATAAGCATATAATATGTGTTTACATAAGAGGATGAATAATATACAACAAAACTATTTTTGTCAAAAATGTAACTTGGGTCCCTTTTAACAAATTCCCATTCATATATACATAATACATATATATATAAGTAGCTGTACGCATTTTATACTGTTATATAATATATTATGTGCAATTTAAAAAATTTACTTCTGATACACCTCATAACAATTGTTTTACAATGCAAAACTTTGGTACTGTGAGTATAATAACTAATAATAAAAACACACTATCACATACCGAGATGAGAAAAGCACTAAGGTAAGTTTTTTAAGACATGACTGTATAAATTCGATGTCCTGCTTCATTTTAAAATAATATTTATATTAATATAGTGTAACACGGCATGTTGTATAGGCAATATAGGTACATTACAGAATAGTGCAACTTTCAATACTCCAATGTGACACAATATAGGTAGGTAGTAGGTAACACTGATTATATATCTATACATATGTAAATAATAAAACAGAATGTTATAGATATTATATTATATTGTTTTAATTCAACGAGCTGACCACTTTGAGATTAATCCCATCTCACGTTGTCGCTCTTCTTTTTCTACCGTTCACAGAGAAGCGCCTGGACAACAGATTTATTTACAATATCCGTTTTCGCTTTCCAATTAAATAAATTAGCCACCGACTAAGCCTTCCCCGGCATGTCCGTGGGAAGAATAATGATGTTGAGAACAATCGAGTACCAACACGTATCTGGTCCCTTGATGGATTTAGTATTATTTTCATTTGTACTAAGTATAAAGCCTTCGGCAGTTAGGTCATTAGCCTACAATTATATTTACGTATTTAGTATTATATTAGGTTTGTTTAATGTAATTTAGTTATTATCATTTATAAGTGTCTAGCCGGTACAAAACATTCAGATTATTATTATTTTTCCGCTAACTATATTCAGAAGAGCCGTTTAGGATCATATCAAATTATATCACTGAAATTATTATCAACTTTTGGTACTGGTTTTCGTCTTGTCATAATGTCATCCCATTTTATTATTAATATTATCTTTATTTCGTTGGTTTTCCTATTACAGTTGTAGATACACCCATTGACCCATTTGATTTTTTTTTTGTCACATACCTACTTAACTTCATTTTCATTATACGTAATTTATTCCACTACCTACCCAATTTTATGATATGAGTTTTATTTGATTATCATTGCTAATATTTATTTTCAAAATATTATGTTCGTAGCTAATTCTAAAATCCTCAGTATTTTGGCCTTTTTATTATTGGCTCGTAGTTGGCAACCTTTCCCAAATCGTCAGGTGAACACATGACCTTCGGTCTTGAACAGTCGAATTATCGAATGGTCAGAGTGTATGGTAAATAATAATATTATATTTAATTGGCAAAAAGTTACAAGACCCTACGAACAATATTTTTTGAACCATACTAAAATAATTAAAATAGTTAAGTATTAACGACTGTACAATATCCAATTTTGACAAAATATGATATTGGAATGTCAATAAAAAATATATATTTTTGAGATTTTCAGGTTGCTATACTACTAACTTATGCGAAACCTTGTTTTACACCCTTAGCGCTATATCAACTAAATATTGAATACATTTTAAAACTACATAATATTTGAAAAATATTACCAATTTTATCTTGAATTATTAAATTTTATCAGTCAACTTCAATCACTTTATAAAAAAAATTTCAATATAATTTTTGATAATTTTTAATTTCTATAAGTAACACACATGACGAATCATATTATACATTTTCAAATTCTTAAAATTGTTTTGAACATTAACAATAAGAAAGTAAAATTAAAAATAAGTGGATGTAGCTCTGCTGTACAGTAGGTTACAAATAGGTCATTGTATAATAAATTGTATTAAACTTGAATTCAATGATATAATATCATTGTATAAGAAAAAACGATTCTGAGCGGAGACGGTTTGTCAGTCTGGATATTGTTATTATTTATTATATCCTGTAAGTTGAATATATATTATATTTTTTTATTCGTTTCTATGATGATAAACAAAGCTTTAGAAATTAAAATCCCATTTTTAGTGGTTTTTCGTAATTTGTCGATGGTTTTTCCTGTGCAATTAAATAAATATTGAGAAAGTAAAGTAACATCTTGATCCAATTTGCTAAAAGATAAGGTATACTATACGTTGAAATCGAAGCACTTCTTCTGGTAGATATTTTGTATACAGGATATAAAAAAAAAATAAGCACCATTGTATAACCAATAGCTTCCTCGCTCTACTTATAATCTAAAATATGAATATTTCAAATGCGTATAAATAGCTTGAAACTATTATATATATTGTTAATTTTTATAATAGTAAGATTGAATTGTGCATAGGAAATTATAATTTAAGTTATAGTTGAATGTTTCAAGTTTCTACAGTTAATAGGTAATTGTTGAAATAATAACATTTTTAAGTACCTATTGTATAATATATTAATATGCTATTATAATAAGTTATAATTGTATTACAATTTTGCACAATTAATAAACCTACTCTTTAGGTATATACAATTGTTTTTTTTTTAAGAAATCAAACATTTGAACAAAGTTTTTAAATGTAAAATATGGAATAGATACATAATTTATTTTTATCATTTAAATGTTTAAATCTTAAATCTGCGTCATACTTTTTATTCTTTATTTTTCATTAAGTGTTTTACTTTTGTTTAAATGACACCGTGTATTCAACTTTATAGTCTAAAGCAGAGTATTTTTTAAACATTTAAATGAATAAATATGTAATAAACAAATATCTAATTGTAGGTATACCTATAGCAATTTTTAGATGTTAAGCTAAATAGTAGAGTTCAGTCCACCAACAACTCACATGATATTCTCTATAGTTATGTTCTCACTATCCACACATATTGTTACTTGTATTATTAATAACTAATAGGTGGTAGGCAATAGCAATTCGTTATGCGTTATTAATTATTATGTATATATTATATATAAGTACAAAAAACAGCTTTTCTCTCCTTGAAATGTACTTCAAGTTATAAAACACAAGCATTGATCGATAAATTAGCTTCTTTTATTCAAAAAATAACTCAATATAATATGACCTAAGTCATAACTAATAACTGTTACGTTTAATACTAAAGCTGCATTGACTAAAGCAAATAATTACAACTGCGTCAGTTAAAGCATAGCACGTAGCTACTCCCAATTACTAATTTAATTAATGATTAATTTAAAACTAAGGTACGTAATGATTTTCCTAACGATATATTTCGGTTCCTAACTAAAATACAGAAAACGTTTTTTTGGAAATCAGCTTTCAACTAAAGTCTAAACTATTAAGTTTATTACCATTTACCATGGTAAACACCAACAGTGAATAACTATGTGCAAGTGAAGGAATAGCTGGACATAAGTTTATAACAACTATTAGCTAGTTGTAAACTATCAAGTCATAAGGTTATATTCATTCAACGAACTACATAATAGAGCTAACTTATAGTTATAGAAAATACATTTTAACGAGGCCACATGCATTGACTGATTTTATTATCAAAATAAAATAAAATTTATTTTATGATGTTTTTATCCAGGGGTGAACTGGCTAGGGTGGCAGGTGAGCGATTCCCGCCTCAGCCTGGAGAAAATTTGGGCTGCTTGAATAAATTTGGCCCAATAATTTATTAATAATTTATTTTTCGCCCAAAATTGAGAAAATTTTTATTCCCAGACTGCCTCTACTTTTATCACATTTTTGTCATAGTAATCAAAGGGATGATATTGCATTCAAACATTTTTTTGGACATAGTTATAGGTAGTAAAACTTTGGATACATAATATATTATCACACATAGTAATATGTTTGTTTAGGCATTGGCGTACTGTATAAAGCTATTAGGGTTTAATTTTAAGAAATAAGAAGTTTTATAGGTGCACATAGGTAGAATAGAAATGGCTTTTTATGAATTATTTATTTAATAAAATATTACCAATCCTCATTTTCGAATAGAGGCCGTAATAGCATAACTTAATAGTACCTAAGTTTTGTGTTGTATAGGAAATAATATATTGTTAGTAAGATGACTCATCCAGAAATAAACAAAGTATATCCATATTTTCATGTAATAACTTGTAAAAATAATTATTTCGAATTCTAAAACATTATAGCATAATGTACATTGTATATTAATACTGTAGATAAGTCATATAATTTATAGTACCTATTATATGTAATCATTTAATTAATGTAAAAAATAACTGGCATTATTTTATTGATCAAGTTGTATAATTAATTTTAACATTTTACTGTGTAAAAATAATACTCTGATTACCTACCTACAATGGCAGTTTATTATATTATTATGTGTACAAATAATTTTTTTATATTTCACCACGAAAATAGAGGTATTTTTTATTTTGTTAAATAGGAGTTTTAATTGTATCGAAAACGACTGCAGTATTTACCTTAATTTGTATTCAATTTAATTTTAGTTTAAACTATAATACATATTGTACATTTCTTTTTTTTATGAAATAGGTATATACAGAGTAAACAACAAAATGCGTCACTGGAAAAGAAATATCTCATCATGTAGTTTAAGAGAACCAATTAATCAGTTGTGTTAAATTGGGTGTGAGGTCTTTAATAAATTTAAAAAAAAAAAAAAGATTATTTTAACAATACACCAAATGCATACCAGATACTTGCAATCCCGTTCATAATATAACCGTACTCTGTGTAGCCAATAGGTGACTTATGTTTAGCAACAATTTACTTTTGTTGCCTGTTCAGTACTTAAAGAATTAATTTGTACGATAATTGATGACAAAGTGCCAGGAAAAATAATAAACCTATTAATTGTAGGTATCTATCAACATGGAAAAAACTGAACTATAATTAAAATTATGTACCACATATAGACACGTCATAATAATAATCAGAGCCGGATTTGGGGAACTTAAGGCACCTGGTTCATTTTAGTCGGCAGATTTGACATTTTAACATAGCAATCGGCAAGTCAACTATTGTGATTTTACTATGAATATTCAAATATAATTTATTATATAGGTAACGTAGTATAATAGTAAATAATATGTAGGTATAATAATTATAAATAGGTAATACCAACAGGTGCTACTTTTATAATTCTTACAAACCAACGAACATAACTCCACCTTCGGTATCCACTATCCACTCCCAGCTAGTCTCAACTCTCAAGGACTTCCGAGTTTCAAAGGCAGCTAGATTAAGATGATGTCAGCGCCAAAATTTGTTTTCTCTCTCTGACCCACGCACCACATAGCAAATTTTACGTTCACAATAATGATTATAATCATATTAATTTCTCAAATTAAATTGAAATTACTTCTTATAAAATTTAAAGGTAAGATTATTATCTAGGGCATCATATAGGCGTTTTAATGTTTTATTATATTTTAATTAAAGTGAGTTATGAGTATTTTAAAATTGTAAATTGTTTGAACATCTTAAAATATTCTTGATTCACTTTAAAATTAAAATATAACAAAACACCTACATGATGTTCTAGATAATAATCTTATCTTTAAATTTTATAAGAGGTGTTTCACTCTAATTTGAGAAATTAATATGATTATAATTTATAATCATTATTGTGAACATACAATTTGCTATGTAGGGGGGGGGAGTCCGAGAGAGAAAACAAATAGTGCGATAACATTCTCTTAACAAAATAATATTTGATTTGATAGTTGATATCAAAGTTAATAAATTATTAGCTGATCTAAGATAAGTACAACCACGAAATATGGGAACAGATCGCTTACAAAATGTAATACTATTATTACAATTGTACCTAACAAAGATTTAACTGAAGTAATTGATTTCATCTCATTGGGCTCTTCTTAAGGAAAGACAACTAATATTATATAAAACTTTTAATTTTGTTTTTAAAAAAATGGGCTTTTTAATAAACACTGTGATCTAAAGATTCAGCAAACTTACATTAAATTATTAAGTAACTTATTATACCTAATTGAGTGTAGGTATCTATCATTAATTCATTGGACCGTATCTCAATGAATAACGATACAAATATCCCGTTTTCAAGAAACGAACAAGTTAGATGTATTTATTAGAAATATGACGTGAAGTACCAGTATGTGAGTTATTGTGTATGTTGAAATAATATAGTCAGAAATCTCTTAATTAATACTAATAACTTATCTTATAGCTTATATCTTAAGATATAATTATATCTATAACTGGGATAATAAAAGACGCAAAAATTATGTTTTTGTAAGTTAAAAGATACATACAGATGAACAATGTTACTCATTAATCAGATGGACCAAATTAAATAAATTGCATAATAGAATGTTTTATAGATATACAAATATTATAGGTATTATAGTGCGTTCTATTATGTGCATTGTGGAAAATATAAAACCAGGAAATTCTGTCGTGTTAAAATATATTTTTTTTAATAAATCTAAAATAAATGTATTTATTTTTTGTTTATTTAAGTGCTTTTAATGAATTTATTGTTTATATTGTTTGTTCGTGTATACTTTTATTATACATATTGCAGTCACCAAAATATTACTTTCCTCTTATAAGGGCAAGATAGACTTATAGTCCATTAAGTCTTATTTGTCTTAAGCCTATGTTCTTAGTTATTATTATGCTCAAGACGCCTAAACGGATAAAGGGTTAAGTTATTCAGAATCTCAGATAATAAACCATTGTTTTCGTTGGAAATTATTATTATATTGTTAGACGCCGGTCTCAGGTCGATTAATCAAATTCTTATAAAACGAAAATCTAATTAATTTTTCAATTTAAATTTTTTAAACAAGTTTATCTTGTATAATAGATTTCTTTAATTGCCCAATCTGCTCAGAAGTATAAGATAAATAAATACCTAATATAATGATTCAGTATAAAAGGTTTTAAAGGTATAGGTAGGATATGTTTTTATACAACGAATTTTATGTACAAACAATTTAATCACAAGGCCAGTTTGTCACCTGTCATCGCCATGACTAATATTTTGTATTTACTTATAAGTTAGAATCTATAACCAATTCGCTGATATATATTACGTAGGTATAAGGTACCTACTAAGCCCAATATATGTGTTAATCTAAATAATATTATGTATTTATTTTATATTCATTCATACTGAAAAAATAACAATATTTATCAGTTATATCATCATAAAAATTGACTCAAAAATAAGTATGGTTTTTTTAATCAAAAATATTGTTAAGAGAAAACTATCACCCGTTCAGCGGTCGTTCTTGAGTTGAAAAATCTTTAAAAGTATTTACAAAGGGATAGCATATTTTCCTAGTCAATTACTCAATTCAACCATTACAATCTAACGACTTGAGTTCGGTGTTTCTTCATTGTGGACACAATTAATATAACATACTACCTGTGGACGAATTTCCAATCATTATTTTGGATATAAAGATTGTGTTAGATACATAGATATCGATGATTAATATGATTGACTTTATTGGACTGATTATTTATCAGCATTAAGATTGTGAGTAAAACTTTTGAAATTTAAATCAAAAAATAGGTGCTCTGCTGTACAGTAGGTTACAAGTGGGTCACTGTATAATGGATGGTATTAAATTTTAATTCAATGATATAATATCATTGTACTCGTATAAGAAAAACGATTCTGAGTGGAGACGGTATGTCAGTCTAGGTATAATTCATATTATATACTTATCTATGGTATTAAAAAAAATTGACCTATAATAAATTCCAAATCAATCATATAACAATATAAATTTGGTACTTATAACGAGTTATACATCAACAACAAACCCTGATACTGTCATAGATATATAACTATATAACTATATAATATATACAGTTAAATTTTAATCTTTAGATATAAAAGTTGAACATTTTATAAATTTTTAACTAAAAAATAATTATGTCAAAATTCGATCTTTAAATGCTTATAAAAAAAAAATTGTGCCTATGTATTTTTAATATTTTTCAACTGATATTGTAACAATATATCAGGAGCCTTGTATTACATTTTTACACTTTTTGGCCCAACAGATAAAACTTGATATTTATAGAAAAAAAAAACTAAAAAAAATGAAAACTGTAATTGTCCGTAAACAGCTCAAAAAGAGTCAAAATATTTTCAAAATTGTATGGTGTATAGGAAATGCTAATATAAATATTCTATAAAATTTTCATGTATCTACAGTTATTGGTTTTTGAATTACAACAAAATGAGAAAATTGCTACATGAGAAATCGAGTGAATTGGATATTAAGAAAAAGTTTTATGAATTCCTAACTCAAAATAATTTGCTGATTTTCGTGATTTTTCCATATTTTATCAATTTTTGAACTTTAAATGCTTATACAAAAAACTGTGACTAAGGATTTTTAATATTTTTCATCTGCCTTTGAAAAAATATACTAGAAGCCTTGTATTCAATTTTCAAGCTTTTTTAACCAACAAATTTTATTTTTATTGATGTGTAAACATCTATGCTATCGGTTTGTAGTACGACCTTCTTGGGGAATCGAGCGTCAGGCGTAAGTCATGTAGATGTGACTGCTTGAGTGTGTGTGT
>WHPZ01590336.1:0-22990 GCA_016617965.1 Macrosiphum rosae
ATATAATTCTATACACATATACCTCGGTAGTGATACAGGTCCCTCGGAGTGGTAACTCTGTGCGTTTGTGATGTGGTAGCCAGGTAGGGCTGGGGATGTGGTGACCGGGAAAGGGGTAACCGTAAACATTTCAATATCATAATGTATTCTCCGGACTCAGGTCGCATACACCTACCTATAATATGTATATTGTATAGTCGGGGGGCGTTATGACGTTCGAGTTTTTACCGTACGTATATCGTATATTAGGTATTATATTATATTATTATACTATATTGGCTACGGATAAAAGTTTCGGCGGAGGGGCGCTGCTGTATGAAGCAGAAGTCATATTATTATTATTATTATTATTATTATATTATTACCTATTCGGGACGAGGAACAGACGAGATTCAAACGAATACCTTAACTAGTTCTACCTACCCATATAATATTATTATGTGCTCTCGACTATGTAAATTATTATTTTACTAAACGTATGTTATTATTATCTCGAATATGCACCGTTCCGCCACTTTCGAATAAGTTCGGTTATATACGCAATACCAATACTATATTTCGAAGAGTCGAGTCAGGTCAACTGGTACTTGGTAGGTATGATATCGCACTTGTAACGGAGCTCGTAATAAGTGCTTATTCGGACTTATATGTACAGTCAAATACGCAAGAGGGCAAGATAGATTCACGTGAATATTTTCGTAAATCGTAATAGTAGACATAATATTAAGTACATATAAATAAATAGTAGCGTATTTATGGGGGAAGGGGGTCCATTTATATATAAATATACCTAAATATTGTCTTGAACTCATATTGGAAAAAAAGATTACTAAAGAATATGATTCAGAGCATATTGTGATCTAGAAAAATCAAATTTTCAGACAAACAGTCAGTTCTAAATAGTGGACAATAGAGATACAAGTGATTTGGAGTGTTGGACTAACATTTTGTGAGGTAACCCTGTACAACTCCTCTTACCTCATCTAAACTTCAAATACTTATAATTTAGAAAAATATTGTTTTTGAACCCTTTAAAATTAAGTAAAATAAATATTTTCAAAAACATTAATAGTTTTTGAAATGATGAATACTTTGAATTATTCTGTTTCTGATAAAAAAAAAGTTGCATTTGGAGTCTTGTTGTTGTTTTTGATTGTTATAGTTGTACGTTCGTGTAAAAAAATGTATTGTGACTTCGTTTTCAAATTTGTTACGGCCTACGGGGCTAGTATATTATGTACTAAATATAATACAATGTATTTCTGATATTATATAATTATTAATTCCAAATTCTACGTGAGTTACTAAAACGCCATATCGCTTTCACGGACGTACAGCTGCGGTCCTACTGCGCCAGCTATCATCAGCTCTTGGCCTTCGCTATTATAGACAGACGGGTTTAAAAATTGTAAATGGAATTTCATTTTAATCTAAGCGGACGTTTTCTCACGTGCAGTAGTTGTCCGTGTAGAACTGTATAATATATTATTATCCCTACAAGTATATCGTCTATACGTCTTATTTCAATCTGACGTTTCACTTCAGGTAAAACATAAAACTTTTCTATTTCCGAAGAAAAACGCCGAGAATTGCTCAGTAGGTATAGGCACAACGCATTAGTGTTTTAAACCAGAACGTTTCCGCTTGGACGATTTGCGAAATTCTACAAGAACGCTAAGCAATGTGAAAGTTTTAACGATTTTTCACATATTGTATTTTTTTAATATTGGCTTCTAAAGGTTTGTAGCGTAGTCACCTTGCGGAGACGAAACGACGTTTTCTAGAGATGTTCTTGAACTGTACGGTGGGTCGGTGCTATGATGATGCACTTTTATTAAAAATTTAATATGTAAATTTCAAATTTTAGCTCCCTAATAAATAACCGTTTCCGGTTTCTGTTAAGAAGATTATTCAAAACAACGGAGAAATAACGTACATCCACCAACGAACATAGCGATGAATATTAAACCATTTAATATTCATAATTCGTTGGAGTAATTTCATCGATTGACCTACATTGCGTAAAAAAAATATTCAATATGGAGATCGCAATAAATTCAAGATAAAACACAGCAAACAATTTTCAAACCGTTGGTGTAGAAAATAATATTTTGAAATAAAACACAATTTACGCACGAATAATTTCGAACAACATAACACAAATCGATGACTCTCAATACCATACACTTTCAAATACCATAGAATAAACATTGATGGCAATATAAATACTAAATATCATCAGGCATTTAATTATTTCACAGATTTTTATTGCACATTTATATATGTATATATATTCAATTGTTCCGTTTTCGTGAATTTTAATAATTGTATGTCAATAGAAATGGGAATTTCGCTTTTACCATAACTATCAATCGTTTAGAATTGAAAACAAAAAAATAAGGGTAGGCCATGTCTTCATCTTAGGCAGCGTAGTAGACTACGTGAACAATCGTTATACGTATTGTGTGAGCTTTAAACCTAATTTTCTTATACAAAGAACACAATAATGAATGTTAAAAATGATTATTTATGGATGCATAACATTTTGGTAAATTATAATATTGATCAAGTAATTATTATGAGTAATGACGAGTAATAATTATAATAAGATAATACTGAATTATCGAGTGTACCCGACACCTTAGGTAATAACTAGTTAAGAGTAACTCAGTACAAAGCTTGGTTAATAATAATAATAATAATAATTAGTTTGTAACCACCATAAATTTAGATAAATCATAGGAACCATTCATACCAGATAAAAATCTTCCATTAAAATATGCGTATAAGAATATTAAATGCTAGCAAATCCTGTATTTAAGGCTATTATTTATTAAGGCACACCCCAGGCTGGTAAAATATTTAAGTAAAATTGGTTCAATAAAAATGTATGAGTAATTAGAAGCAAAATGCAAATATTATTATTTATTATTTTTTAAGTGGACACTAGAGAAAATTAGTGACTTTAAAAGCTGTAAATGTCTTAAGCTGATGGTGACGCTGTATGTAATATTATGTATGTTTTCAAACCAAGGAAACCTCACTTGGCAGGATTGAGAAAATATTGTAATATAAATAATATAAATAACAATATACGACTTTGATGGTCACATAGCCGTCTTTAGAATTTGCGAGACCCTAACATGCATTTATATTTACGATATTAATGTTTTTAAAATACCCACTTTTTCTGTTTATATTATTTGATATATAACAGAAAATGTGTCCATCATGCGGTAGAAAGAAATAGATAGTCTAGTCTCTAGTCATTGAACTACACCCAAAAATCCATAGCATCTGGTATATGAACGACGTCGTTTCTCCTACAAGCAAAATATGGCCATGAGTAGTACATGAAACAAAATACGCTCCAGGCCCTAGGTCTAAAGCTTACTAAAAGTATCATTACACCCACCTCCTCTTCATTTTCTACTACCACATATGCACCATTACCAACAATATAATTTTTCAAACTAATTTTCATATTTATTTTTTTCTAATCTATGACCTTGGGTCAAAAAAAAATCACGAGGCCTAGATCCGAGACCCCGCTCGTCCACTTAAGGGCTTCTCTGTTGGTTTAAGTAAAGATATTCTGACGATAGGTTATCTATATACGTCATTATAATATAAAATAAGCATCCCGTTTTCGTAAATTCATCATTGGCCCTGTATTTGGCGGATGGTATATTATTTGTCTGTATAGGCGCCAAGACAACAATATGACAATATAATGTCATCTTAAAAATGCACGGACGAGTACACTCGCGCCCGAAATTACCCATTCGGGTCGACCCTTCACCATTGCAGCCGCCAACGAAGATAATAATATTTTCTACCGAATGTTCCCCGCTTTGCTTCCAGTGAACATATCGATTAGACCCTTGATAATTACCACTATTATTATACCACTGTCGGTTATCGCGTACGCTGCACGACGACGACGACGATATTCTAACCATTAGCTGAAACTCCGAAACACCCCCCCCCCGTCTTTCCCATTTTATCACTCACTCCATCGCACCCGGGGACCACCGACGATCCTGCCGAATTAGTAATTCTCGATTTCTCTGGTGTCGTCACGCGTCCATAACTTTAAAGCCATAGATTATAATCGAATGGAAGAAACACTATATTATTATCATTAGTGCGTCGTTATCATCGTCGTCATAACCGTTATCAAGGCGGCGGCTATTATTATATCTCAGCAGTCTGTAGTTGGAGGATGAGACGCGTGCGCGTATAGTCTTATTGACGGTGTATTATAATATTATTATACACAGTTTGCTCGCCGATGTATAATAATATCGTATTGTGTATATATTATAATAACATATAACGACGTCTATTGTGCAGCATTCGAGTAAATTCCGGTATATATATATATATGTATGCACGGTGCGCCGCGCGATTATTAAACGCTGTGCAATATTATTATTCCTCGCGAGATTCTATAAAATCAAAAGGCGACCGACGACGTAAATACACGCAACGTCCCGGTCGCTGATCCCCCCAGATGCTCCTCTGGGAAAGCTTAATTCGTGTCTCTTGTCCTAATAATATACGCGCTACGCCCCGCCGCCGCTATTATAATATACAACACTACCAATGCGCTGCTGCCGCCGAAAGAAAATACGAGTCCTTATCGGATTTAATGACAAATGGACCACCGCCTAGCGCCCTGACTACCCCACCTGCCGTCCGCGCAGGGTCTTGTTTGTCGCGACCCACATTAAATCGTATATTATTATTATTATTATTATTATTATACATTATTATACCTACGATAGCACACAGTCGCGGTTGCCATGTCTACCGATGTCGCAAACACCACTGCGGGTCGTCGTGGCCGTGGTCCCGTAATTTCGTACGACACGTGTCAACCGCGGATGAGTGTGCCGTATATAACATATTATTATAATAGTAATTCATAGTAGTACCTATATACTTCTCTGTGTGTATATTGGTAAGCGCCTAACCGTAATAATGGAATTTGATCAATTGTCAAATATCACATCGCCTCGTGTATGACGTATGACGCGATTAGTATTTGACCGATGTCACGGCGGCGTCGGAGGTCTGGTCGGAGACAGATATGAATATTTTGTTATTTGTCTGTCACGACAATACGTATATATATACGGTCACAGATCGGTCGGGTACGGAGGAAACGTGCCTTCGACGAGGTGCATCGATATTGTTATACAATTATTTACCTCAATAATTCGCCTTCGAATATGTGCAATTACCCGCCATGGAAATAAATAAATACAAAATAAAGATATTATAATATGCGGGTATATGCTTTGGCCAATCACAAAGTGCCCATATAAATTGATCCTGCGTTTACAAAACAATTGTAAGTACATCTGAACTGCAGTTTAACGATTTTCAACCCCAACATCCATTATCGTGCGTGTGATACTATTATTATATCGACATAGAAAGTTTTGTTTCATTTTGTTTCCAATAGTATTCGCAAACATTAATAATTTCTCCCGTTTGGTTGTGCGTATTGTTGGTAAATAATTATTTTCTAAAGAAATCAGAAACTATTTATGATTGATTATAACGTTTTCATCTCGTCTTTAAAGGGCTTTTTAAATCTCCACTTTTAAGCTCTCCGAGATTCTGATTGATTACGACAAAGAAAGTATGTAGGACTTGTACAACCTTTGCTGCGGTTAAAGCCCCTATACTGCAAAACCATAACAAGCACTAATGAGTAATGATGTTCTTCAAAAGTAATAACGCACATTTTAGTAACATTAAAGGTGAAAATATAATTTAACGGAGGCAAAATATTAAATTACGAAATAACAGTTTAAATTTAACGACATTAAAATTAATAAATATTTTGAAACGATTACTGGAAAATCCGTCAAGTAGGTGTAAGCCCGTTGTATAATAATCTATATTCTATACAATGCGGTGTACATGGGTCGGTGTATAATATATATATATATATATATGTCCCGAGACATAAATGCTTCGGGAAAAATAATATTATATTTTCCGTGTATTTTCTTTTGTAAAATAGATAGAGTGGAAACCCTTTGACCGATTTCGTCAAAGACGAACTCTCATCATACTGTCTAAAACTCTAAACTCAAATATCGTCTACCGCGATATCGTTGAAATTGGACAAACACTATCCGAAATCGTCTCCGTAATCAATCCCCTCCAGAGGTATACGAATTCGTGTTATAAGAGTATAAAAAATATGTACCTTATCGAATGCACTGCCGATTCGCCGACAAATGAATTATCTTCCGAATACCTTTTTGTTAAACAATCATGTCATAATATTATAATACATCGAAGTAATTTCAAGTTCGGTCAAAACTATTCTATATGTACTCCAGTCCGTCCTCGAGATTTCCGCCAAGAGTAAACCGGCGGTTATGAATTCATGACAAATTTATTGAAATCGACTAGCCGGAATCGGTATACCTACAAATAACGAAGTTTGGCCCTTCAGGACCAGTGGCTCCCACTACAATATCCACAAACGGAATGAACTTACCGGTAAATAACGGGAGGGAAGCTTTGCAGTACATAATACATTTCGCAATAATATTATACCCCACGTACGTGCGTGTAGACAATTAACCCGGAAACCCCGTGTAGGACTCTCTCTCTGCAGGTCTCTCTAGCACTCTTAATATTAATAAATAATAATATTATAGATGTACCGGAAACTCCTCTGTGCATACATGACTTCCTTCTATAGCCGCAAACCCGACATCCGGACACCGCGAGGTTATTGTACATATTATAATAGTACTATGTGCAAATCTGTACATTTATTAATACCAACTTATTAGTAAGCAGGTATCTGCATTTGGGAGTAGAAAAAAATGTTTCCAATGGAAAAAACAAGAAATGTCTGATGTAATCGCGTCCCAATAAATCATGACACTCAGAGTCATAATATGTACAATACGTAATATACTATCACAGCTATTTATAGTGACTTTGGGTTGTCTTTGTTATTGACTTCAAATGTCAATACAAAGACAGCCTAAACATCTCGCCAAACAATTAGTTTTAATACCTAAATCGTAATCGTCAATGAAAATACAATAACCTAATAGACGGTATTCGCATTAATATCTGGAAACGCGCTGACCAGATATTTAAAAGCTCAATAAAAACGCTTGTATGAATTAGCAATGGTACAGCAAAGATAACTACAAATATATTTGAATGATTTTAAATTTTAACAGATATTTAAAAAAAAAATAACCGTTGCAATATAATTAGCCGAATGAAATATGCAAAAGTGGAACGGGCGAAGTATTTTTCTTTTTTCAAAAACAACCAAACTTCACCATCAAGGATTAAAAAATAATATTAAAAAACTTCACCATGGAAGGATTGAAAATTAATAATTGCGTCGGTGACATTAGTTTTTTACAGCTGTGTATAAATTGTATAACGAGCATATTATACTTTGGCGAGCAAATTCGGAGCCATAAATTTATTTAGCACTATAAATCACCGAAACCCAAACTCAACTAGTTGCGTTCTCTTTTTCAAAACCCAGCATTTTCATGAATTAAAGATAAATAAAAAACAATGTAAACCGCACTCGAAAAACAAAAACAAAAAAATTATAAGGATAAAAGTTTAAAATATTCTATTCGAAAAAAAGTGAATAATATTTTAGTTGTTATATATATATTTTTTTTTAATTTATATATATAACGCGTATATTATTATTGTGGTGGAAATATTATGTGTATATAATATAACATTTGTATAATAATATATAAGAATGACGGTGCAAAAACTTTTGCGTATACTAAAATCGCAGAATACAATATCAAATTTAAGACAATCGTAAACATAAACAATGAAAAGTTCAACATATTTTTAGTGAAAGCGTTTCGATTAATACGAGTGGGTTTCAACGTGACTATAAATAATAGTAAAACTAACGTTTACTGGTGTATTGTATAGTAATATAATATTATGTAGTTTTTGAAAATTTAAATTTAAAAAGCTGTACATCTGGCCGCTCATTTTACCGAGATCAATTTAATTCGATCTTAATAAATAAAATTACAGAGTTGTACCTACTGCATATAGTCATCGATATGAATATTTAACGAGTAAAACGAAAAAGTCAAACCAAAAGCGTCATATTTTCTTGGTATGTGTGGTAACCTTTTCATTTAACAAATCCGTCAGATATAAAAGGGCGTTTACGTTTTATTCCACTATATTATATACAATCCGAGATTGCTATTACTGAGAATTTCAACAGTTCTTCCAGTGTAAACCGTCCCGTAAAATATATTATGTGCAATTGTTTTCCGGATGGATGCCGACTGGATACGCCGGGTTACGCTCGCAAATTTGATAAATTTAACGACTCATTAAATTTAATGGACCAATCACGGGTCGTTATTTGATGTTTAAGGAACTGTTATATGTAAGGATCCGTTAAACTACGACGGACGTTTGCTTGCGACCGGGCATAAAACTTTTAAATCAAAATCTGAAACTTTTCAGGCGCATTTTTATTTTATTTAATTCTAACAAATACAATATGGTTTGTCGCAATAATTTTGAAGCACACATAATATTTCGAGATTAAATTTGAAACTAACCATAGACCGAGCTCATATTAAAAAAAATATATATATCTTTCAGAACGCTGTTAGTTTGCTAGCTTGTAATATAAACTATTTTAAGACGAGTGCCGTTACTATACAATATTATAATATTATAGGTGCAGACATAACGTTGTATGTATAAGCTATATTTACAATTTGTATTTACACGGAACGTATATATTTAACGTAAATAATACAAGTTTTTATTATTTTTCAGTATTATACAACTTGAGATTTTTTAAAAAAATAATAATACGCAGTTTCCATGTTCGTCCGTCGCCATCGTATATAAGCTGCTTATTATTTTACGTATCCCACGCTTATAAGTGTATATAGTTGTGTACCTAAATTAATATTTTATTATATTAATAATTGTGTACATGAGACCACTATAATATGAGATCGGTGTCGTTATAAATGACAAACAATTAATTAATATCTATAAGTCCGCCAACTGAAAAATCGAGGAAAATATGACAAACATAACTATTGATATAAAAAAAAATATTACAATATTATACAGGACGATTCACCAAGGAAGTATGCTCAGCCCATTTTTATTTCTTCAATAGTACAGTTATTCAAATTTTGATTTTTGGAAATCTTGAATGTACCAAAGACCATACCAAATTGTACACTTTTATAGAAATTGTATACTACTTATTACTTAAGGAGTGTAACAGTAATACAAAATATAATAATAATTTATAAATACTACCCGTGGAGATACAGACTTTTGTTTTTCAAAATAGTACTCCCCTTTTTTAAATGTAAATTATTTAGATGATAATTAGGTGGTAATATTATGGTATTGACTCATATAAGTTACAATGGTATTTTATGACATAAGTATTATATCCTATTAGAATAGTTATTAAATATTAATAATATAATAAATGTAATGTTTTGACGTTTGGTGCAAAAATAAAATCAATCAATGTGTTAATATAATTAGTACAGCAAATTACTTTGATAATAAATTATCAATAAACATATTATCATGAAAATAAATATACTTAATACAGCCTGACAGACCGTCATTGAATTAAAATTTAACACATCCATTGCAGTGACCCACTTCACATCTACTGTACAGCGGAGTGGTACCCACTAGCTTAAATTTTTTCTTTTATAATGAATTGATTCAAATTCTGATTTATTAAATTTATTTACAATGTAGTACTATATCTGCTTAAAGGCCATATTTTCCAATTATTGAGATTGTTTGTTTTTCTTAACGAGTGTCACAAACTTTTATTTTTCAAATGAGATTCCCTCTTTTTTGTAAACTAGTGGATAATGTTTTGGATAATGATTTATGTAATTCAAAATTGAAACTAGTAGTTTCTCAGTTATCCAAATGTTTAATCAAGGACAATCATCCTTAAAAAATGGTTTTACAAGGATTTAAAAATATAGATATAATATTGGATCTATAATTTTTTATTCATTTTCACAAATTACAAATTTTCTAAACTATTTGGAAAATGTTTTGTGAGTATATTGAAAAATCCAAAAATTCAGATATTTAATAACTGATATATTGAATAAAAAAAAGGAGTCAGCATGTTTAGTGGATAGTGCTGTATAGGATTCCGAAAATCAAAAGACTAGTTTTATAGTAAAAGCAGTATAGGTACCTATAATAACGTCAAATCATCCAACGGAACTCCACAGATTATCAAGTCTGGACTACTCCACGGCTATGGAATCTAATCAATGTCATAAATATTTGACATTTTTTTTTTTTTTTATCGAGTAATCGTATTTCCTTGTAATGCGTGAGTTAAGTTTCGAAAGAAAAGGGCACAACATTACATTCGACTGTAGTACAACTACTGTAATGATTTTCGTATACGTTTATACTATTATAAATGATTAATGATGTTGTGTTTGGACTTTGGACGAATTACAAATTATAATAATTATGATTTTTTCACCGTCGGAAAAATAATAACACGATAGACGATAAACAATAGATCGATGACTGTGTACTGTTCAATATATTAATTATTATCGTTACAATCGCGAACTGTACGTTTTTCCGCAAAATCCCAATAAATCCCGGTGGTTTGACCGACCCGATGCATAATATTATTATTTTATTTTTATCATATACCTATGCGTATTACAAGTATAAATATATAATAAAGTTTCCTCGCTCTATTCCTTATGTGTACTTAACCATATTACAGTGGTCGCATGCAAAATCAAACTCTTCGACATCACTATTTATGTATTACGATTTACGATAATAGTAACACTGTATAATATAGTAACTCATTTTAATATTTTATAATACTTCGTGTGTATTGTGTATACGCTCCGACCCTGTCACTTTGCAGTTTGTACTCGGCCCTCAGCGAGTCCGAATTAGCTCTATGGAAAGCACTTGTCTCACTGCCCTAACTTTTGGGAGTTTGTGAACTGTACGCAATATAATAGTACGCGTAATAACTCATAATTAATAAATTTAAATAATTAATCATATACTTTAAAAAATATTATTTATGGAATGAAAAAGTGTTAACAATAATTATTATAGAGTAGTACGCTATAGTAGGGATACGTATATCAGCTATTTTAGAATCAATGGCAGTCAAACGGGAAGAGATGAGGGAGATAGATCCCCTTATAACCTTCATTCAATATTTATAATAATATAAATTATAAATATTATATTAATTGTAATGATGAAATAATGCATTTTAATAAATCAGCCACATTCCCCGAATGACAACATCATGTGACTGCTAATGATCAGAATAAAGATACGTGAAGTAAACCAAAATATAATAATAACATACATATTTAGCCATTGGGTTTTAATATTGCCCCGAGTGGAATTTTATTCTGTGGGTGCTCTTATATGAGTGACATGACTGAGACGTACTTAACGCGTATTCTGAATATTCTACGATATTCAATGATTTGATTCCAGTACATTTCATATAGTCGATACCCGATTCCGCTTATTATTGTTACCCTGCAGGATTCACAACGGGTAGGTTTTCTAAAAAGTCTCCCAAAATTTGTTTATTTTTTTTAATCAATAAATTTATTTAATTGTCTTATTATTATAATTCATTCTATCATGGATGTTTGAAAGTAGGTTAAACTCTTCGATTAAGTTACTAAATGTCCATAAATACTTATTTTTCCTCATTCCCACTGATGTAAAACAAAAATGAAACCAATTCATACACACATACCTCTGAATTGCCCAGGAAGCAATTCACCGGTCTTGATTTAGGTAAACAGGTGTCTGGAAATCAACCCAGAGTCTGGGAAGATAGAGACTGAACACTGCTGCAGAATTTTCATAAGCCATCACGCAAAGTTCGATGTATTATATAGTATTTTAGGGAAATGGTGTTAGAATCAAAACAAATTAACGAAAACCAAGGCATACTCGGGATTTATAAGTTTCCTTTCCGTAAAAATAAATAAATATATTTACTCGTAAAAAGTTCTGTTGGTATATAATATAGTCTTAACTCTAAAGTCGGGAGTATATATTATTAAACTCGAAAACTTTGGATATTTTTTGAAAAAAAAAAAATGTAATACTTAATATTATTTATAAGAATTACAATGTTAAAAAAAGTTACTTAAATAATGTTATATTATTTTATTTTTCAGTCATTATCATTGTGCATTACAATGCCTTTTCCTAGCAATAATGCGCCTGAAGCGTATGATATAATATTATGGTTTTGGTATATTTTATGATCTCCATAATACATACGAGGGAATCAAGTGATATCTTATAGGAAGGCATTAATCTACTTTTTTTTTTCATTTAGAAAAACAAATTCGCAATATAATCACGCCCCACCGTCAACGTCTTAAACATTTTGTGATTGATTTTAAAACAATAGCAACAAATCGTTCCGATGTCATAGTCCATAGGTATCACAAGCCATAAAATATCAACAATCGTGAAACACAATTTTTTTCGGTTGAGTTTGGGAATTCCGGTCGATGGTCGCACGATTCTGCACGCACGCGTTAATGGTGAGTTTTATTTTCCCATTCGTTTTCCACCAGTAATCGTTTCGGTTGTACCTACCGTTAGCGATTTTATACGTGTACGAACTCGTTTATTCGTAGGTACTCGGAAAATTGCTATGCTGTGGCGTCAAGGCACATATACTTTAAACGAATATATATAAGTATACGACCATAACACAATAGCAGTGATATAATTCTGTAGGTATACTTTACCTAAACCTATACTTAACCGACGCTGACATTATTGTTCATAACTTGGGTTGTTGTTCGCAGTTTGTCTTTATACCTATTTCTGTTGTAGTGCACCGTACCTACTACAACTGACGATGTCTGCCATTTTTTCTCGGTCTACTTTTTGACAACGAATTTTCAACTGCTTTATTTCTTCTAATTTATCGCACACGGACGCATGGTATAGGTAGTTTTATATTATTCAACAAGTTTTATTATTTTCAAATTGATAGCCAATTCGAATTATTTTACGGTTGTATCATTAATAGAGTGTGGGGTATATTATACACTATAGGCTAATTATTTTATTACTACAATACTAGGGGGCTTTGCACCTGCTCGCTTAGTTCATAAACCCCCGAGAGGGGGGGGGGCAAAGGTCTTCTTCGTACTTAGAAATTAAGTTTCAAATAGGTATTTAAAAAACGAAATATACATATTATAATAAAATTATTATATGTACCATTTACCAATAGATTTTCAATTTTTTTTATTTTCATAGTAGATACCTACTTTTCTACCCTCAGTTTTTGTAGTATCTAGTTTTTTCTTCGTAAGATAACTATTAGACTTCGCTTTCTATCTAAAATGTGAATGTTCTGTATATGATCCATGTATTATTATACAAATATGAGAAAGAAAAAATGATGGGATATTATTGTTATTATTATTATTATTATCAATATAACACAAAATATTGTAAATGTAGAAGATAATATATAAATACAACATTTTATATACATATATATAAGAGAGATATTATTATAAGTTTATCATATGAATAAATAATAATAAATAATACATCGAGAGGGCTGTATATCGCAGTCCTTTACGTGCGATTATATTATAATATTAAACATTCCGATAAGTATAGGTATACTCCCGCCCGAGATTTTTTTTCCTCCTCGACTCTAAATCACTAGGTATATTCTCCACACGATTATTCCACGTCTATAATAATACATACATCGCCGTTTGATAATATTATTATATAGGTACAGCAACTTCGGGGCGTATAATCATCAAATAAATAAATAAATAAATATTATTTAAAAACAGCAACGATAATTTATTTACGACGACAATATTATAATGATAACAGAGAACCGCAACCGTACTAAAATGTATATCATTACACCTGCAGCTATACATTTATTTTATATAATATTATTATAGTATAATGTTATTGGGTTATAGTCATTGCGGGCGAGATAACGTTTAAAATAAATGTTTAAAATTCCACCGTCGTCGGCGATTCGAGGTCACGGGGTGTGCAACCGTATTATAGCCGTTTGGACATAATGGTAATGTATAATAATAATACATATTATGATATAAGCTCATCGCATGAATAGCGAACGATATAATATATTAGGCAGGGCAATCTCTTATAGCTCGCCCAAACACGGATCATTTGACCGAGAAACGTCCGCTCCAAACGGCTGTTTAATAACGCGTCGCCGGAGACGACGACGACGACGACGTTCGTTCGTTCCGCATCGTTAAATGCCGCCACCGACCGATGTAAATGAACCGCTGGTCGTAAATATTAATATCGCGGGCGCGAAAAAAAACTCCGATTTTTTGCTCGACGAGGCTTTTGGTGATGATGGGGGGGGGGCGTGATCGCGAGGGTCATACGGAAACATTAACATTAAACCTTCAACTGTTGGGTAGCTGGGTGTGAAAATACGCTGCGGTTTTTTTTTTACGAGCTAAGGTAGGCAAAAAATTTAATATCCACCTTGTATCGATGATTAATAATAAAATGAATTTCTCTGTGGTGAGAGGGTAGTGGTGTAGCTAGAATTTTATGCACACAAATGTAATAACAATATCGATTAAAGTGTATTTTTTTATTTTCAATCATAACATTTAAATAATTTATTTAATTTATTTAATTTACAAAAGTAAAGTCAATATCAAATCACTTTATTATTTAACGCACTGGTTTTTTCTATAGTTCTTGAACTGTGTTAATAATTGGTGTTTCGAACAAATGTTATAATTGCACGTTTTCGTGTTATAAAAAATATTTATCCTTGCCTCGATTATTGAGGTCCCGAGTTCTGCTGCAATCGATCAATATACGAATACAATTGCAGAAGTAGCCTACTTTTTACTGTTGTAAGTATGTGGGCGTTTAGAGCAAAATATAACACTATGCGAACGTGAATAAATAAAAAACAAAAAAAAAAATAAAAATAAAATTAACTTTCAAAATTCAGATAAAATTACAAAATAATATTTGCAACAGGGGTAATATATTTTTACCATATTACTTATAAAAGAAATCAGTCAGAAAAAGTTTCGGTTGGTTTGAAATTTCCTAATGGCACTAAAAAGCGTTTCATTATTTTAAAATCACAATTTTTTTTACTTAAAACTATTGGAGTACGGACGATTGTATAAGACTAATCGAATAATCGATAATAGAAATTGTCAAGTAATACCTTCAAGTAATTCAATGTCAAAATCATAAATCTATATTGCTTAGTTCACTCACATATCTATAGAAGTGTGTCGTGAGATAAAACGCAATAATAAGCTGCGTTACCCAGCCTGGGTATAAATGTATAATCATAGATATAAGATAATAATAAATATATAATATTATTCAAGTCGTACACTAGACTATATATTTCATTTTTTTTTTTCATAAGACTTCTTTGGTTTAGATTTATGGAAAAAAATTGTAAAAAATGGGTAGACCCCAGTAGGAACGGCAATATTTTATATACATTTTATTAAAATATTTAACCGGTCCTAACCTCTAAATTACGTTATGACAACACGTCATCTGTTATGATATACAGAACATTATAATATCATAACATATATTATTATTATCATTTAGGTAAATTTTTCTTTTGACGTGTACTTCGTATCACGCGTGCCATTTGGAAAGCGTGGGCGCATTGATGATCGTCGTTAGATACTGTAGTTATCGCGCGAATCTTCGAGAACACGAGGTTGATGTGTGTTATATTGTAATAATAATAATAATAATAATAATAATAATAATAATAATAATAATAATAATAATAATAATAATAATAATAATAATAATAATAATAATAATAGTTATAATAATAAATAGTCGTGTCAATGCATCTTGCGAGTTATACGTACAACACTGCCATAGAACAATATAGAATATAATACGTATGTATGCCGAGGTCGCCGCGATGGCTGCTTATCGTATATAAGTTATGACGTACAAAATATTATGTACAATATTATCATACATTTTCTATATAGTTACGTATTGTTGACATCATGATCTATACCACCGGCCGATATCGATCTGTACCACGCACGTATAGGTATTTTGTATGATCATAAAATATATTACTATGACCGCATGTCCACGTGGTGTACCTATGTCGATAATAATATACTTAAGCCTCGACCCCGCCACTCTATAATAATATTATAAGATCCGCGAACGACTGATATCGGCGTTCCACCGTGGAACCCACTCGCCGAGAGTTGCATATATATTTTAAGTCCTATTCACCGACAGATGGTGTCCATAGACTCATTTGAGCGAAACCTTAAAATATAAACTCAGTCTATGCATACTGCATAGTTGTTTTAAATTGCGTGTTATAAATTATGATAAATCTGACAGCTACACCTATTACAATACTCCAGCTGGTATTTTTTGGATCAAAAGTTCGGTCTAAGCCACTTCGTCCAGAGCACTCCTCCATATGGGTGTTATCGACTGCTAGGACTGCATCTAATAACATTTCTCTATAAAATATATTGAACACACATCCACGGTTTGTACACTGCAGTCCAAAGGCTGTTGTGAATACAGTTACTTGAATACATTTATAGTTAGAATTATAATTCGTCGGTGGAAAGGCCAAGTGATGTAACCCTCAAAAACCAAATTTTACAGGGGACACTTAAAAAAATAAAAACTTTGTTACAAATTAATATTTTTATGTTAATTTTTCTTATTGTAAGACTCTATATCTTGTAATTCTACGTGTGAATTGAATTAAAATAATGCACATTTTGCATTATGCCATACGTAATTACATAAAGAATATGAACATTTTCAAAATTGTAATGCATCAAAAATCGAAATTTTATAAGTAATATATTAGTAACTACTTTTTAAAATTTCGATTTAGGCACATCGACTTTTTTAAAAGAATCATCAGTACAACAATTTGCAGAAAAAAGAATGCGGGTATCTACTTAATTAAAAAAAAAACAGATATTTCTTTGCCATTAGACCCTTGTGAAGTTAGCATAACAATGTTGGCAGAACTTTTCAAAAACCTTCCAACAATATTCAAATGGACTTGTTAGACATTGTTGGGCACTTGTTGGAATTTGTTAGACCCCCATTTTTTTAACCGACCCACCATATATTTTGTACTACCAACTTCACGCCTAGCATTACATTTTTATTGGAACCGTTCAAAAACCTTCCAACAATGTTCAAATGGACTTGTTGGACATTGTTGGATACTTGTTAGAATATGTTGGAGCTTACCCTTCTCCTACTATTTAATTCTTCAATGTCAAACTTTGTACTGCTAACTTCATATACTTAGCAATTTACACTTAGCACTTTACCAATTATTTCTCATAATAAGTACAGCAGTGAATTATCAGCATATTTTTATCTTTGTTCAAAAGCTGGTATGTTGTTTTTCCTTGTCTCTTTTAACATTTGGCATTACGGCCAAAAATGTTAAATAATGTTAAATTAAAATAATAAAATAAATTCGTGTACTTAGTGGAAAGTAAAATATTGTTATATATTTATATACAATTATAGTCATGGACAACAGTGTATTTACGTTGAACCTTGTTTTAAATTTTCAATCCTTAGCTAAAAAAGTTGAACAGTAAATTTTATACATTTTTAACTATAAAATAATTATTATTTAAATTTTAAATTTGATACATTTTGTCGAAATTCGAACTTTAAATGCTTATAAAAAAATTGTGACTGTGGATTTTAAATTTTTTTAATTTGCCTTTGAAACAATATACTAGGAGCCTTCTATTAAATTTTCAAGCTTTTTTAACCAACAAATAAAATGTTATTAATATTTATAGAAAATAAAACTAAAAAAAAATGGGAACTGAAAATGTCCGTAAACAGATCAAAATAATTCAAAATATTTGGAAAAAGTTATGGTGTAAAGAAAATGCTAATATAAACATATAGTCAATATTGCATGTACATGAAATTTCCCCCCGCTCCACTTTGTCCGAATGATTTCAAAATATCACCAAATAATTGCAAATAGAGTTTCGTTAATTGCAAATTAAGTGTTGAGTAAACTCAAATTCAAAATTGGGGGAACCAACTTTTACTTTTAATTTTTTTTTAGTTTTTTTTCTTTAAATATTAATAACATTTTATTTGTTGGTTAAAAAAGCTTGAAAATTTAATAGAAGGCTCCTAGTATATTGTTTCAAAGGCAGATGAAAACAATTTAAAATCCATAGTCACAATTTTTTTATTAGTGTTTAAAGTTCGAATTTCGACCATTTGAACATTGTTGGAAGGTTTTTAAAAAGTTTTGCCAACATTGTAATGCTAACTTCACATGGGTACTCATTAGTCATTAAATGGTGTATACAAAATGTAAGTATTTGAAAATATGGTGCTCGAGTATAATATAATTATACTTGTAATAAGCAATATTTCGAGGACCAGAATTTTGATGAATATATTATTGAAAGACAACACTTGGGGTGAGGGCGTGCTCAGCGAATCTTCCTGTATACAATAAATTATTATTTCGAGCGCGCGTCCTTTTCCGTTAATTGCGTTTTCCGTTTTAAACGTCCTCACACAGCGCAGTGTAATCTGGTCGCAGCCGGTTGATCCGTTCGAAAACTGACTGCGTGGGTACTATATAATACCTACACATTGTTGTGTCTATTGTGTGTGTGTGTGTGTGTGTGTGTGTGTCGTGTGTAGGTGCAGTGTGGATTTTGGGTAGCACACACGAACATTATAATAAACGCGAAACAACGATTTGCGTCGAACGTGCTCGAGAATATCGCGTTTTGAATAATGTTATATTTCAATATATACGCCGCGGAATTCGCGAGAGAGCAAAACATTTTTTTTCTCCCCGTACTCTGGTGTTTACCTTTTCCGTTTTATCGATGTAAATATTTACGTACCACGTATAGTGAAAAAAAAATATAGCAATCGTTTCTTAATTCGTTTTCGTGTGCCGTTTCTGTATTTTAGACGAGATATTAAATACGCGCACATCGCATATAATAAACACGTGCGGCAGGCAATAACGCGCAGCACACAAAAAGAAGTGATAGTTAATATTCATAATATTATACCCACGGTTTGTGTGGTATCTATACAGGGTGGGTCAACCCCGTGTTTTCCCGGTGTATTGAAAAACCTCGTGAAGCGTATACAAAAAGTAGTAATAAAGTAAATATTCACATTTTACAAACGATTTGTGTGGCGTACAGGGTGTTTCCTGGTGTATTCTGTGATGAAAAACCTCGTAATGTTTCAAACATAATTTTGAGCATTATTAAAAGTAGAAGTTAGAATTTGTTAATAATTATAAATATTATATTTTATTTATATATTTTACAAATTGTATGCATCTTATACTTTTAATAATTATTAAAATTATATTTGCAATCAATTTACAAATATATATATTTTTTTTTATTGGGTTGATAAGGCTTCAACTTCTGAGGTTATATTAGTCTGTAATAATTACATAGTATTGGTTTTAAGACTATGGGGATACATTATGATTAACAGTAAAGGGAGTTTGTGAAATATATATAAATGTATTTATTTTTTTTTACAGTAATTTTTTTTAAGCCTATATTTATGAAAAAATTGTACCTATATTATATGTTTTTAGAGTTCTCTTCTCCAAGTGCTTGTTGCACCGTTGATGGGTTTCTGAGAATTTGTCTGGTGCTGTTGAACTTGGGGCATTCTAGTACGATGTGTTTGATCAACAGTTCTTTGTCACAGAGTTCACAGTCTTCTTTTGTTATGAGGTGCAAGTGCAGTGTTAGATGGGAGTATCCAATCTGAGTCCTTGTGATATACAAATATTATGTACTATTTTATTTTTTATTATTTAATATATCATACACATTATTATTATATTAATTAATGACATCACAATATTAATTATTGACAACAATTTTATATTATTATGATTATTATTAATTATTTATATATTTTTTTATACAACTATTAGGTATAACATATATTTAATAATTTTCTATAAGTAGGTATAATATAAAGACCTAAAGTATATGATATTAATTATTATTGAACTTTTTGTTTTGTTTAGTGTGCGATTTTGGTCGAAAAGGGAATCGACCGAAAAGGGAAGTGCACGTTTTTGGTGGAAAACGGTCTCGCCCAAACATATTATTTAGGGGCGTAGCCATGCTTTCTAAAAGGGGGATGGGGCGGTAAAAAAAAACTCTGTAAAAATCGAATTTGTATTGTTTGCGCCAGAGATAAATTTTATACGGGTTGACGGTAAAGCGGTTTAAGCACAAATATGCGTACAACAATTAAAATAAAAGTTTAGAAAAACCTATAGTTCACTCGGAAAAATTAAACATACACATTAAGCATAAGACCTACGAGGAAGTAAAAAAAAATAATATCACGCCAAAACCTTCAAGGAAACGATTCCGATGAATCGGTGGGTTTTCGCAACAACTTCAACAATTGTATGCATAATGTAGGTAGTACGATCCTTCCGTGTAGACAGTGCAAAATATTTACAGTTACCAATTGCCATTCCCTTTTATACAATTAAACCATATTATAATGTTTACAACCGTCGTGGTTTAGTCATATTTTATTGTTCTTTGTATTATTATTATTATTACTACGAAAACATAATATTTACCTGACGACTTTTTTGTCACTTTATGGTTTACTCTGCAGAAGACCGCAAACATAAACGATTATATTATTATGTGTGACTATATATCGAGTTTTATGCAGTATAGGTGGCAGGCACAAGCAAAACTTCTGAAATCCTTGCGTGTTCCAAATTCCATAATCAAGGTCGATGTTTTGTCTTTATCCGTTTTATTTATTACGTAATATTATATTCCATGTTATACATAATACCTACAGGATATTATTATTATTATTACACGGGGCCCGAAAAGTATGTGCAAACCGTGTTTCGCTTTGAAATATTAAATCTCGAACGCGGTATAGGTACTCCTCGTGCTGCAGTCCTGCTGCAAAGTACGTACGCATAATATATTATAATAATATATTTTATGCGTGTAGACGTATAGTGGCAGCGAGTGTGAGGGAGGGAGTTGGTGTGTAAAAGTCGTCTACGTGACGAGAATTTTTTTTCATCCCTCGACAAAGGGCGTGGGGGAGAATTTTCAAAGTACAACATACCTATACGATATTATTATATTTTTCCACTCGTAAACGGCGGCGCCAAGCGGAATTTATATACAGAGGAATTCCAGCGCTCAGTCATAATGGAATTATTCTCGCCGGAAGTTTCATAATATAATATTGGATTCGATTACTACACACACACATACATACACACAAATATGTTATACGGGGTGATCCGCTGAACGCAAGACACTCATTATTTTAGAAAACGATAAATTATATTTTTTTACTAATTTTTATCATTATTATTTTTTATATTTTTCACCATTTTGAATGACGACACACATTTTTATATTCTTAACGACAATATCATTGTTCAATGAATTTCGATCCATCAAATTTCGGACTAGTAGCTTATTAGTTAAAAGTTTTGATGAGAGGTGTTGCTGCAGAGGACTAACATTTTGCGGAGTTCCCCTGTTGTAGTAGGTACCACTCGCCTACGCTCATATAGTCGAAAAGTCAATTTTTGTATGTCAAAGTATTCCAAAATATATTCTGATTCGGGTGATGGAATTAAAAATACATGTTGTCATTAAACATGAATAAAGCAAAACGATAAAAATACTAAAAAAATATGCATTCAAACGACCTTAAGTTAAGTAAAAAAAATATAAATGTTTTTTTCGAGTGTCTTACGTTGGGTATATGGATCACTCGGTACCGTATACGATGGTCGTTGTAATATATATGTATACGAAAGAGGGTGTAACGCGAGCGGTTCATAATATTACATTGTATATAAAATATAATAAATGTAGATTATATTTTTCATATAATTTAATATATTATTAGGCGTACACTGAAATTAACATACCACATATTTTGACAAAATATATTATGTCTACGATGTAATAATAGTATATATATATATATAGTAATACCTCAATGTTATAGGTTACCATATCACGTACATTTCGCCAGCCCCCCCAAATACAATTTTGGAAATTTTTTTTTACCAAACATTAGTGTGCCATTAGTGTGAATTTGTGTGACTATTTTCAGAATTTGTGCGATACTGGTTTAACCGCAAATTAAAAAAAATATATGGGGGGCTGGAGAAATGTTCCTCAGCCCCCCCTCATGGAAAAAATTACATTTTTAAAATTTTTCTTTTGCCAAACATCAGTGCGCCATTAGTGTGAATTTTTGAACTACAACCAGAATTTGTGCGACACCCGTTGTACATCAGATTCTGAGCGGAGACGGTATGTCTTTCTAGGTAAAAGATATATTATATACTTATCTATGGTATTAAAAAAAATTTACCTATAATGAATTCTAAATTAATCATATCACAATATCCATTAGGTACTTATAACGTGTTATACATCAATAACAAACCTTGATACTATCATAGATATATATTAGTATACTTTAGAAGTTTCAAGTACCTACGAATAATATTATACAATCACAACAAAATAACTAAAATAGTTATTCTAGGTTTTTTACTATGTAATTTCATCCAAATTTGAACTTAAAATGACTATAATAATAAAATTTGCTTATGTATTTTTTAGATTTTTTGATAACAGAATTAACTACTTACGTGAAATCTTATTTTAAATTTTCAATCCTTAAATATAAAAGTTGAACATTTTATAAATTTTTAACTAAAAAATAATTATTCAATTTTAAATTCGATAAATTTTGTCAAAATTCGATATTTAAGTGCTTATAAAAAAAA